>VZSC01002255.1:19866-40260 GCA_013398225.1 Steatornis caripensis | reverse complement strand
TTTGTTTGGGGGGGGGGGGGGGTGGGGAGTGTTTTGGGTGGGTTTTTTAGCATGAAGAGGCTATTGATTTAAATTCATTATTTCATCTCCACCATAAATGGGCCAGCCTCAAACTAAAACGGCACTTGAAATAATGGTACTCTGTAACTATGAATATCTACATGAATGATGTTAATTTACTGTTTTAGTTAACATTCAAATGCACAAAGAGGAAGACCTGCTCCGTGGCTACGGGCAGAGAGAGGAGGACTGAGAGGGAGGAAGCAAACTTTAGCGTCTTGGCTAAGCTCATTACTGCAAGCAAAAGTGTTTATGTAGAGCTCCCATCAAGTTGGGAATTTGCAGAGCCACAAATACCTCAAAATCAAAGACTGCTATTTAATCAAGCAAAAGTCAACTTTAAAAATCAATCAGGAAGAATTTTAAATATAAATTAGGACTAATTAATCAACTGAGGGTTTTTTCCATTTATAAAAGGTCTTCAAAAAGTTCGAGCTTTTATAAATCAAAGCTGTTCCTTTTCAGAACCTTCCGGGATTTTCAGTCTTCCGAATGGCATCTAGTTTGTCTTTATACTGAACACGCCAGACACTGATATTAGTTACATATATGTACAGAGACCTAAATTTTGCTTAAGAAATGCTTAATATGGTATGACCATTCTTGACGTAGGACAATCCCATTTCTATGAAAATAATTTACAGTAGGTTAGAACTATCCCATGCTAGCATCTGAACTTCCAGTTTTGTTACCGAGTTCACACAGGCAGAAATGGGTGACTGATAAGGTGCCAAATGAATTCGACTTCTCAGCTACTCTAGACATGCCTTCCAGCTCTCACTGAAGGCACCAGTCAGTTGGTTCTGACATATTCTAAGCATGTTTCACCTTAAAGCAGACAAAGATGCAAGGGTCAGAACAGGACAGGAGATGATTTTCCTGTCACACAAAAATATGTAATATCTTAAATCTGCACTGGAATGAACTCAAAATTTTTGGCCAACTCATTCCTCTGATCCAGAGGACAGTAAGTGTTTGCTTGCCCTCTGACTGCTTGCTGGAGAACACGAAACTGGGTTTTCCAGATGAGTGTTGTCCTCACGTAACCACTAGCTGCTCTCAAGAATGACTAGTTTCAGTGAATCAACATTTTTCCAGTGAAACAGAGCTTTACTAGAACGTTCCTTATCAACTCCAGCTTAGATTGCTTGCTTGTCCTGCTTGATCTTCCTAACTTGTCTTAAAAAAAAAAAAAAATCAAACAAACAACAAACCAACACACACACTCTCACTCCCAAACAACCACCACCACCAAAGAGAAAAAGATGACTGCATGCAGTCTGGAAAGTGGACACAATGCTATTTACCAAGAGGATTAGTAGGTGCGGCTTCCCAGCTAGAACTCCTCCTTCTTCAGGCAGCCACAAAACCCAAAAGATGCCAGTCAGCAAAGATCAACATAGCGATCAGCGTATACTATCTGCACAAAGGCCTTGACTGGGAAGGCGGTAAGAAGAGAATCAGGCACTGCAGCCAGCACGTGAGAAGTCACGAAATAAATGCATGACTACATTAGAAATTTTAAAAACAATCGCAAATGTTAAAACCATGAAACACCAATATAACAGGAATTAGGAATGTCCCTAGAACTTTGCACCAAAACTAGTCACGCATGAGGCTCTTTTTGACATGTAGTCTGTCAGTCTTCCAAGCACCCAAGCGGGTATGTTAGTGGCCATCTCTAAACGATTTGCCAGTCATTTCTACAGCTTAATGAGAGTACCATGGTATTATTTAATCTTACGCAGTAAATGCTGGGAAAAAGGTGATTTGTAAATAAGCAGGAAAAAAAAAGACATCCTTATAACACACTCATACCTCTTCCTTCTTTTGATAATCTCTGTAATCATGAAACACTCTTGTGTATTGGACTAGATTACCTTTAAAGGTCCCTTCCAACCCAAACCATTCAGGACATTTATAGGATTATAAAAAGCTTATCGTTTATTACTGAAAAATGTGTGTGTTTGTCTACTCACAGGATGATAAATAAATTTCTATCACCAGCTGAAGAATACAGGCCCTTATCACCATGGTGACAGCTGAACGATGTATTCACCATGAAGCGTTTGCAATACTACTTGTGTATTAAACATAATAATTATATAAAAAAAACCTTACCACCTAAACTAACAAGCATCCTTATCATCCAGTCCTCCACATTTCCATTCCCTTTGGGAGCTACATCTATTATAATGCAGTTAGTCCTATCTTCATTTTACTTAAAGGCTTATTGCACTGCAACTTCCCTGCTAAACAGCCTTTAAATTTAGCCCCTAAATCACCTCTAGGCTGACACGTAGGACACTGATCTGACAGTGGGCTGCAATTTAATTGTGGTTTTGAGTTTCAGTCTGAGAAGAAGATGTGATGCAGTGCACCAGAAAAATGAGAGGAATCACACAGTAAAGACATCAGGGCTGGAAGACAGTGTGACTTACGGGTATGTTACTGCCACAGATTTACTTTTCTATCTTGAGCAAATGCTTTGATCTCTGCTCTCCCTTCATCCCTTCAGTTTAACAGGGATCTCTGACTGTCTGTTGTGCAGATGTAAAGGCAAGCTCTTCGGGGAATAGAGGCATCTCACTGTTCATCCAAGACTTTGTACACTGAGATACTAACCTCAGTAAAGCACTCCAGGAACAAGTGACGTACAAACTAAACCACAAAAAAACTTGCCGTAGTTCAGGTCGGTAAGTAATCTCAGATAGCAATGAACACATTTTATACTCACAGGAAACAAATTTCTATTACAGTTAATTCTTTGTGCCAGACTGTTACAACAGGGCCTTATGCTTTCTACACATGACACAATCAAGCTTACACAGGATGTTTTGAGGTTTTTTCTTTTTCTTTTTTAACACCACAAATTTTTCAATTGCCCAGCAGCAGAAGTGAATAGCAGGTGCGTGGCAGCCAACTCACTTCTCAGGGATATGTTTTAGTTATCAACATAGCACCAGCAGCTGCCTGAAGCTGCCTTTGTGGCTCACGTAGCGATTTATTTCATTAAGCTTTCCCATTCTTAAGACTGAGTTTGGATTCAATCCATGTTAGTTCACACTGGGGTGGCATAACAGAACCAAAGTTTGTAAATCTCACAAGAACAGCCTTGTAAACAAAACTTCTTGGACAAAGACATCTTTACGTTGTCTATAAAGCAAAAAATCCGGCCTACACCGACTGCAGAAACTAAAGATACTGCCTTCCCACTGGCAGGAGCCTGATACAATACTAACCTTTCCGCACAGTGCCGTGGGGATGGATACCTATAAACTGCTCTGTAAATCGCTGAGAACGAGCCAATCTTGAAGCTACACAGATTAGCACTAGCTGAGGACAAACCACCTGTGTGAGAACGGGGGATTACTCGTATTCTAATTCAGCTGAAGAAATCTGAAATTCAAGCATCTCTAAGAGAGTCAGTGCTATAAATGGATACCAACTCTCATGTTTCTGAATTTGAGTTGAGGGAACAAGGAGATACCTTGTATGTTCTTGCTGAAGAAAAGGTGTAAGCAGTATTCCAAACACATAAACCAAGATCCAACAAAAGCAGTATCTATAGGGATTTCTGTACACACATGAAGAGACTAGGACACGGGCAAGCACACAAACATTTTCGTAAAACACAGCTTCATAAAACCTCAACGGTTATAAATCACAGACACGAGCAGTGTCATGCATCTGAAGGAACAATGTTTTAGCCCTGACCCACGTGCATCTACAATGACCACAGTAAACAGAACAACTCGTATGTTGGCTCCTGTTTGATGTTAGTCTGTATGGCATTGGTCACTGATTATTTTTGGGGGTGGGGGATAAGACAACTGGTAAGGAAGGGCAGGTTCTGGGAAAGGAGAAATGAAATACAAAGAAGTCACATACGAACAAATGACTGAAACTATTGCAGTTCCAAAGCCTGTTTTTAGTGGGTTAGAGTATGTATTTTTGATAAGGTGCCTGGTAACCTCAATGGAAAAAATAAACCTGTATGTGTTACCTTTAGCCAATCAATACATTTCACCTATAGTGATGCCTTCTGGCCGCACCTTTAGTTTTTCAGCAAGTTTTACTGCATTATCTCTGCAAATACCACAGCTGGCCTTCCACCCTCTGCACCACCACCAACCCCCACACCCAGCTTTTTCATACATTATGTTGAGGGATCACTTGACTTCTCTATCCGTTTCTTCTGCATGTACCCTGAGCAGTCCTTCAGTGCACTGAAACACACTTTTGACTTGCTTGAGCTATGGACCAGGTCTTAGTAAGTATTCACATAGAAGTGAAAGTGTCCATTCCAGTCTAAGTAAGCATTCACACAAAAGTGGATCTCTGCTGTTAAGGTGCAGCTGGGAAGGTACGAAATCATGAAGATACGATTCTGATTTAAGTTTACTATTTCATACTTTTCCCAATTGGCAAACAGAAGTTTGGGAAAACTACTCGGAGAGGCACAAAAATCTCCTTTTTTAACAAATCCAAGGTGTCCTTAAATGCTCAGTGCACAGGAGACTGAAAAAAATATCGCTGTAGCTGTTTTAAAACCTCACACAGAGGAGGCGGATAGCAGGAACTCTGCATGCATCTCATGAATGTTCTACTTTCCCCTTTTGAATACAGAGATCAGTCTTGGACAGAGTGCTAAAGCCTCGCCGTGAAGGGCTATTCTTTGCTGTTACTTTAGGCTAAAACAAAAGACACTTCAGGAGATACAATCATTGCTGCCTAGTTCCTTTTCCTGGGCTCCTACAATGGGCCCCAGTTCTTTCTTTTTTTTTTTTTCCTCCACACATCTATTCTCTTTTATTTTTTTCTTCTGTCCTTTTACTCTTTCTTTCTGCCTCATTGAATCCATTAAGGCCTTTATATAGCTTGCTATTGAGAAATAAATTTTCTTTGGGACTAGTGACTGAGTCTTAACTGCTGGCACATAAGGCTTAACTCCTAACGGGAGGGCAGAGAAAATGATGGGTAAGAGGTATGAAGAGTCGGTATCTGAATTTAGGGTCTTCAAGCACACCAGATACCTTGCAGTGTCTTGCTGGTAATCAGCTCAAGGGAAAACAAGATCCTAATCCTAGCAGATTTTCCACCTCTTTCATGCATTGGTCTTGATACATTGAGTTATCTTTCTGCTCACATTTTCGACAAGATCAATATACGCTTTTCAGTTATTTTCCTTGGTTTAGGCCCATTTACCAGTCCTTTCTGCACAACTGTAAATTAGAAGGCGGTCTGACATCAACAGAGATGCGCTGTTATGAAAGAGAGATAAAACTGGGTCCTCTCTCAACTAATACAAAACAATCCAGTCAGAAATACAAGCACTATTCAGGTCTGCCAACAGTGTGATAAACTCTTTCAAAGACACTAAAGCTAGATTCAAACCAGGTGCACTGCATTTTACCCAAGAACTGGAACAGACTTGCATGCAAGCTGCAGACCTGTTGCTCTGGGGTGGTAACCTAGGTCTTACGCAGGTGTACAATGCAAGAGAAGCACAGGAGCTACAGAGGGGCCGAGCGGAGACCTGTCCTTGGACAGAGAAAGAAGACCAACCCATGGCCGTTTCTAGCATAAGAAAAGAGGTCTGCATACAAACAGGCCAGCTCAAGCAGGTGTAAAAAGGCTGGCACAAGAGTCGCTGGCCCTCCCTACCTTTGCTGTGGTGGGAAGCTCTGTGGGGTCAGTCTTTTGCCATGGGGATACATTCTAACAGTGACGGCCTGGGCAGATGATTTGCAAAACCTAAGGCTTGGAAAAAAGTGGAAAAGCATTCAAATCTTGAACTACTGGGTAGCTGCTACATAAAATTGAAAACATCTCAACTATCTGAGAACCATAAAAATCATTCACAAAATATAAGGAAATATGAGCTGGGGGGCGGGGGGAGCCGGGAAAAAATAATTTAGTATTAGTATGCCCTCTATTGTCTCCAGCCTGGCTAATGAAGTTATCTGGGGAGATGAACCGTGAAACATCCATAAATCATCCCACACTCCCCAGCATCGCAAGTGCCGTTGGAGGAGGGAGTATGACTATAAAAAGAGAGGTAAGGAGGGAAAGCGGAGAGTTCAATAAGTGAGAGATGACACTACGCTCAGCCAGCCAGAGCCTGACAGCTTACATTTTGCATTCTAAGCTGTTCACACAAATTCTGCGGTTTTCCTCAACAGAAAAATAAAACGTAACCAATATTTAAGTACAGTTGCAGTCTTTTTTTTTTTTTCTCTAGTAATGCACAGCGAGGAGTTTGATTTGTTGGAATAAACCCTCAGCAGCTCAGATGTCTATTTTGTATTGAACTGTTCAGCATACCAGAACTGCAACCTGCGACAGAAGGTCTTCATAAGCACTACAGAGTGAAAAAACGAGGGCTCTACACCTTTAGTTAAACCTTGCTAAAACGTGGATGGTAGTTAAGTATACTTAGCACATTTCATTGACCATCCTATTTATTCATCATAAATCATCTTACAGTTTTCCGTGATTGTTTCCTACCCATCACACTCACAGATTGGCAATAATGTCAACACTACCTACCACGCCGTTTTTCCGCTACTGTTAACAAGTCTATGTCAAGATGCCCCATTCAAACAGGCTGTACGCTCACTGTTTTCTCTTATCTCTGGGGTCTTGTAACACATAGAATTAATATAGACTTCCATAAAATTTCTTGACAATTTACACTTAAATAGCCCTTCACTGCGTCCAGCTCAGCAAACTCATTAGTGAAACTAATTAAGAAGTAAGGAACAGGGCAGCATCGGGAAGGACAACAGCCATGCAGTTACAAAATTAATTTCACAAAGTCCAGCTTAAGACCCTCATATTTATCACAGCTATAAAATGCACTTAGCAGCCTTTACAAGACTCTTGTCCAAGTTACACGTTAAGCTTAAATAAAACACTCAAACTAGGAAAAATCTGGGAGTCTCTATGGAATCTAACCAAGCTTGCCAAACATAACATTTAGAATGAGAAAGGTTCACATCAGAACCATCAAGCAGAAAAGAACTATGGCGAAATATTACAGGTTAATACATTATGCATGCACAGAGAAAAAAAAAATCAATAGGAGTAAAATAACAAATTATGCCATCACTTGCACATATTAACCCAAATATCCTGCTTGCTTGTGGTAGGTAAAACAGTACTGCTGCTCCTTTAAGGAAAGAAAGTTCTCTGCTTTGCTAAGATGTTTATAACTTTTCCAGTGATGTCATGGTAGAAAGTGAAATACTTGAATGAGTAACGGAAGTGACAAGAAAAAAAAAAATCAGAGTGCTTCATACTTTTATGTTTGTATAGAATAACTGTATCACCAAGAAAGCTTGCAAGGTCACTTCTAATAGTTTACAATGACGAACTGTAAATTATTTTCTTAACCAAACGGTATCCTTTTCAGAGATGCAATGGATACTATCAGGCTATCCAAATATAAATTAGGAGAAGTCATAAATGTTTCATGAGGACATACTGTGTAATCATTAATATATTATTTTAGCTTTTGACTTGCAGGACTATTTAATCAAGCATCTTAGACGCTAACTCATGTTTATGTAGAGAAAGTAGCTGTATTAGTGCTTTTTCTTATGTAGCACTTAAACAGATGTGAGCACAGCAATACCTTTCAGCAATGCTTTCTGTGCTACGGTTAAGAGAGTACCTACAGCGTGAAAAGGGGCAGTAAGCGATAAACAGAACCATATTAATGTTTTCTGGGACGTTTTCAAGTTAAAGCTTGATGAGACAGTGCGCAGGACATTTTCAAAGTTGGATATGATCTGAAAACCCAAGAAAAATCGTTTTAGAGGAATACCCACAGCTTTTTACAGGGGGGACAGCCTCAGAGCTCTGGGTCTACTCCTCTAGACTAGACTGTTACGTAGACACTTGATACCTGGGAAAGAGTGGAGGCTTCCTGTATGTTCTTGTGTCACGTCAGGACAACACTCCTCACGTTCCCTTTCAGCATCCTCTACTTTTACCAGCCTCTCCTTGTAATTTTAAAGTATATCAAGTGGAAAGACAGCATGAAGTTAACACACTCTAAGATCAGGATGATGAGCTTCAGGGAACTCAAAGAGTAGGAAAGGATCACAAGATTCAGAAGTCATAATCAGGTAGAATAATACTCAGTGATTACTGAAGCCTATCTCTGTGATACATAAATTAGTTCCAGAAAAATTTGAAGAATGGACCCATATGAGATTTGTCCCTCTTTCAGATGATCCTGAAACAATGCGAGAGGGATTTCTCATCACGTAATGGCCAGTGGCTAATGGAGAAGCACAAAACAGTGTGGACTGTGGGTTGCTTTTTAACAGTTTTGATTTAACTCTTCCCTCATCTGCGGAGCGGGCACAAGGACAGCACAGAGAACAGAAGCATATCACGCAATGATATTTCAACACCATCAGCAAGTTTGGTCAGTTGTCCCACGGCTATGTGACATACTGTATGCTGACCAGCTGCCACTCCCGTTCATGAACAGGCCAGTGACACTGACTAGAAAAGAAAGACTCAAGGAAAAAAAAAAATCAGCTATTAACTTATCTTATTATTATAGAAGTATTTCCAAGTCTTTTTGTCTGCATGAGTAATTGCAGGCACTTAAACCCATGCTACATAGTAACACAGAAGATCCAAAACTGTGTTTTAATCAGGAGTGGATGATAGAAATATACCAAGTTATGCAAAAAAGGTAACAAAATTAAAAATGTAACAAAATTAAATACCGGAATGAGCCAACACACATGAAAAAAGTAATTAACAAATTACCCATATCATGAGGACAATTAAGCACTGGAATAGGCTGCCCCAGAAACGTGAAGTCTCTGTCCTTGGAGGTTTCTCAGGCGCAGCCAGTGAAAGCACCAAGGAAACTGTTGAGTGTTGATCTTTTTTTGACCAAAAGGCTGGATAAGAGACTTCCCGAGATCCTTTCCAACATGTACAATTTTGTGAATCTATACATCCACGTACCTAGCAGGGTTCCAAACTAACAATATCACCACCAGACAGCGATGTGTTGATGCATTCAAAAAGTAAGCAAGGTGCTTGAACAGGAAAGCAATGGACTGATGAGTAAGGCAGACTACCATAACGCCTTGATATAACTCTAAGTCTACTAGCCTCCTGACTTCAAAAGGAATTGTGCAGAAGTTGCTACCAGTGAGGAGCCACTATGAGCTCAGCGCAGTCATCACTGTCTGAAAAATCTCCGTACTCTCACTAAAACAAAAAAAAAAAAGAAAAAAGGAAAATACTAGGATTACTTCCTTCAGCAAGCAATTTAGGAAAAACAGATTATTATTCATAATCTGAGTAGATGAGTTCTGTGGTAGTGCTAGTTGGAGAATGATGGTTTTATTTTACGACAGCTTCTAAGGCTTGGGGTTTTTTTTCCACCATGCATTAGCATGCAGAGTAAAAAGAGGAAAAGAATAAACCAACCTCTTGAATATTTCAGAGAACACAGCTGTATGAAGATGGTAGGAGTCTCTTCCCCCCTCCTCCATTTTGTTTCTTTCTTTTTTCCCCCGTCCTCTTTCTCTCTAGCTATTCTGTCCCACAGATCTTTCCTTTGCCAAACGCAGTAAAACTTAGAAGTTTTCTGTTTTCAATAAATGTGTTACTGAAATTATTCAATCTAATTAAAGTATATAGCAAATCTAACAAGCTAGCCTAAAAACACTTTAAATTTTATGTTAAAAACTGTAAGTCAATTTTAAATGTTTCCTGGAAATGAGCATATAATAAATTCAATCTAGTGTGAAGGGCTGTGATTGGATGACCTTAAATTTGAACTTTCAAAATGCCAATATATCAGAAATGGAAACTGCATCCCAGAAGACTGCTCTGTCATCTATATTTTGGAGTATTTCGTTCCTTTGTAACATCCACAACACCTGACTGCCATGTCCGTTTGGCTGGTCTAGGAAGGCAGCGAGATGGCACAGACTTCCAGTTACTTTGGCTGTAATAAGTGGCAAGTGTAAGAATATTAAAATTCTTCAATACGTCTAAAAAGTGAACTTACATCCAGGAAAAAAAAATCCTATCACTGGAAACCAACTGCAGTGTCGTACATTCAGTACAGTAAAAAGCTTTCCTTACTAATTACAGGGAAAGAACTGGAAAAATAAATTATCAATATTGGCTGTGAAAGATCCTTATTGCATGTTTCTTGAGAAGCAATGGATCCTCTGCACAGGCAGACTGCTAAATACCATAATGTTCGCTGAGGAACACAGGAATCTACCAGTCTGCTTCCTCAGTATTTTGGAAACAGAATTGCTGCTCATGGTGAACTTATCCAAATAGTGTAAATATATGGCAAGTCTACTTCTTACAGGACTCTGATTTTTTTAACCTTGAGACCTATAAAGCTGAATACTGGGTATTAGCTCAATTTCTTTGGACTTCTGTTGCAAGATTGTTATTTATTTCTGCTTAGTTGAAAAGCTTATCATCCCATTTCAAGTGGGCAAGATATGTCTCTTTCTTAGGTTGTGTCACCTAACCTCATTAGTAAGGTGGTTATCAAAAATCACACTGAAATAAAAACAAATAAAACCTATTCCACCTACCAGTAAGATGAGGTTTTAGCTAAGCTAACGGGAAAAAAAAGAAAAATAAAAAAAGGTAAAACAGGTCAGTTTCACTTTAATTACTTCAAAAATGCAAAATTTGTTTTGGTATAAAAAATGGTATAAACTGAAGGAATCTCTTGTGGTATGTATATGAAGAACAATAAAAATCACAGAAATTTAAAACATATCCTTTCCAAAATCACTAGAGCTTCGCCCTATCAGCAAATGATTTCTACCAATGCTATTTTTCTTAAGTACAGTGCAGTTTTGCACAATCTTGCATGCACGCACGCGCATTCAAAATATGTTTTTTTTCCTCCACCCTTGGGTCTGATTATATTATGGTAGAATACATCTCCATCTTCAGACATTCTTTCTGATGGAAAAAAGAAAATTAGTTTTGCTCAGTTTCATTTCTTCTCCACCAAGTGTAGCTCCTCAGACAACTCTAAACCACTTCTGTACCTCCCTGGAGTGCATGCTTCAAAGTCATATGGACATTTATCTTGTCATTCCCTTACACCACCTTTGCTTCTCTCTATTTTTCTCTTTAGTTTTTTTCCCCTCTTCCCTCTAAACTATTCATGCTTATATGTATCCCTAGACAGACTTTCTCAGCATTTTTCCTGCAGTGACTTGATAAAAGTAGGGCTGCATAAGTCTGTGTACGCAAATACTTAGATGAAAAATGCCATACCAGATTGACTGACAAGAGCCAAGAGGAACAAAACAATGCAAAGTATGACTGATTCTTATCCATGTAGTATTGCAATTTTATACTTCTGAATATAGTTACTTACAGCAATGCAAGATGTATGTGAAATTATACCATTCTGATTTCAATAAATATAAATGACAACACAGGTTTGAAGTATAAAAGAGTCGTAACACAGCTGATGCACAGAATTTTAACCTCACCTTTCCAGTAGACTTTGTTCCTTTCCAAATGCAAAAATAGCAGATAGTCCAAGCAGCAAGGAGGCACAGTGCAAGTTCCCAGCGAAGATTCCCAATATGTTCAATTCCATCAGATATAGCTAGCACCCTTCGTCTTCCAAGAAAAAAAAAAACAAAAACAGAAAAAAGAAATAAACGATAATAATATTGAAGCAAAACAGCACTACATATAAAACACAGGGCTAAAACTAAATTAACTTCAGCCAAGAAGCCTCCTAGTTACTGACCACTGAAAATGCACCATGCTAAGACAGAAGAGAGAGAAGGAAGAAAAAGAATATTCTCAGTGAATTTCACATCTGGTTAAAAATGAACAAATGTTCAATTTTTCCAGGTCAGTGAGAAAATAACAAAGATTTTAAAAAAGCTTTTGTATAAAGTAAAAGTCAAAGAAAAAACTCCAAATTTCTTTGAATTAATAACTGACCTATCGAAATACTATTTTTCAATTTTACTGTTTTTTCATTTAAAAAAAGTTCTAACCTTTATTTTTACCTTGTAAAAGAAATTCACGAAACTAAAAGTTTATAAGTGAAGCTATAATTTTAAAACATTTATTTTCAAAACTGTCAAACATCATGACATTTCTCAGATGGTACCCAGGAAATGCTAGCATTGAAATGTTCGTGTTTTAAAACCAAACAAACTTTTTTTGTGAAAAGGGGTCAGCAAAAACGTATTGCATTTACAATTTGAAAATAGTGTATTTGAAAGACTAACTCAGTTCTAAAAACGTCAAGTCCACATACGTTTTAGGAACATCGCTCACAGCTCACAGTCCAGAGCCAAAGTATTTACTAATGTAGTAAACAAGATAAAGTGAGAACGTGAAGAGGTTTTTTGGTTTCTTTTTAAACAAGAATTCGGGAACAGAAAAATCAAGCAAATTCACTGCTGTATTCACACAGAAAACATACAGAACCAGGCTTCAATGTTAGTCTCCAGAAATCTGGGCTAGCATTTCATTCACGAGAACAGTTTTTTAATACAGGAATGATGCTCTTAACCAGGAGACACGTGGTCCTTTTACGCCCTTCTATTTTCACTTTAAATAAACACTCAGATTAAACAAAATATAAATTATTTACCAGCCCATAAATAAAACACGGGCACTCCAGGTTGCATGGATGAAGAGGTTAAAAGCAAGAACAAAAATTTATTCCTATAACACTCAATGATTCAATGACTTCTCTTGAGATTTTTCAATTGCTCTTAAGCCTGAAAGAAACCCTATAGATAACTAAAAGACTTTTTTTCAAGAATCTAAGTTTTCCAGAACAATAACAGTATGATCTAACTGATATGAGGTCAGAAGTTGATATGGATTTACATTCCATAAATTCAGATATTTGGAAACACCTCATTATTTTTAAACAACTTAAAGCAAGTAATTAGTTATTTGCTAACTATATACACAGAATAATCCATTTCAGTTATTCATGCCTTTTATCAGCTGAACCAAATCTCTATAGGGACTGGTCATGGCTCATTCCAACTGTGTTTCCATAAATACATTTGCACACCTGTATGAACAGATATATACATTCCTATAAAAGTTTCCAATATTCAACCTTACATAAATTATCCTGAGCAAAGTTTTCTCTGAAGTCTGTATTACACATTATCTATACAGCCTCAGAGACTCTGGACTTACACTACCCTCCCTCCTAGAGAGACTGTGAATGAAAATAAATTAACTGAGTTTCACAGGTACTCAGATACAGTTAAAAGCCCTATAATAATAACCACTGCTTATATATATGTAATTAATGTGCATATAGTTACACAGATATGTAAACAATTACAGTGAAATATATTTAGCTTAAGAGGTGAGTATTAATTTTTAAGAAGTCCATCTTACCATTACCCATATGAAATAATTCTTCCTTCTGCATCTGATTCAGTCACTGGCCAAGGCAATCAATTCAGGGAGTGTAAAGTATGATCACATAATTCAAGGCCATGCCTAAAATAAATAAATGCTAGGGCTACCTGGGCAGGAATCTGATTTGGTTCTTTCTGCTTTCACCAGCAGTAGGACGAGGAAGAAGGGAAGTTCCTTCACCTGCCTCTGATGATGGAGGAGGAGGAGGATGGAATCGTCAACAGCTGGTGATAATGGTGGGAAAATGAAAAGATCTATCACCGAGTCTTTCATATGGCCATACAGATGCTGCAGAAACTATTCAGTCTCTCACACATTTCAGCTGCTGCTCCTGCTGCAGCCCTGGGGTACAGCCATTTGCAATGGGTGTGCTGAAATTTTACTGCTTAGCTAAGACAGGACAAAATTTAACAGGTTAAAGAGAAATAACAAAAAAAAACACGCCCAAAACTCTAAATCCTGAGGTTTGTCTTCTTATTTTCCAATTAATATAGAGGCAGAAGATCTTTCAACTTAAAAAAAAAAAAAGAGAGAGAGGAGGGAAGGAGGTTACACAAACTTTTTGCAATAGGAAGTGTTACATTCTTAAATGTAAAATTATTGCCACCCCACCCCCATTTCCTCCTCATCCAGTAACTAGCTTTATTCTGCAAACAAGTGATACAGCATGGAACACCCTCAGCTAGCTGAGACCTGTAAAGAACCTGAAGAACTGTCATCAAAATGTGTTCAAAAATGGGGAGGGTAGCTTTTAATGAAAGATAAATTTCAATCAAGAAGGGGAAGCACATATTTTATATCTACAGTCTAGAACTGAAAATAACATCACTGAGCCATAATTATACAGAAAGGCTGACGAAATAGATACTTAAAATTCAAGTTCTTCTGAGCAATCTGACAGATGATATCATGTGCGATTTGACTTAGAATGACACCCACCCTCTTTACAAATTCTCATTCAAAAAGCAAAATAAATCCTGGAATTCGTAGCTCACCTTCAGTAGTAGAGTGTTACTTGCAAGAGAAGCAAGACAAAAAGTGATATGATTCAAGAGTCACGGCAATAAAAGGCCAATGAGTGTGTACTGACAACAGGCTGTGGGTAACCACGCTGAAAGACATGCTAAAAGTGAATAACCCACCACAGAAACCTGACGACAAAGCAGAGAATAGGTATTTGCAAGGAGACCTGTTTTGATTGCAGGTATCCAAAGGTACTTTCTTCTTAACCAAAAACATTTTACAAATGGACTAAAAAGCCTCCAACTATAAATTACTGTCATGGAAAAGAACTAACCAATACATTTCTTAATCTTCCCCATATGGCACTAGTGTTTCCGTGCAAGGCATACCCGACCAACAATCTTAACCCACCAGTAAGATTTCTGCTCTGCCAGGATTAAGCAGAAACAGCTTTGACAAATGTAGCTGCTAATATCAAGAAAACGTTGTTGTAAACACTCTGACCTTTTGCAACCCTATGAAAAGGAAGCAACATGTTATCAGCCTGCTGGCACATAGCATAATGTACAGTCAGCACATGTACACCATATACACCAGCAATATGGAAACGACACAGTTTCGTGAGATTATACGTATCCAACCATTCTCCAATGACACATTGGTGTACGTTACGTATAATTTCCAGTTTATGGCTGCTTTTTTTTTTTTTTTTGAGATGTAAGAGTTAGTACACTGACTTAAAGATGCAGCTTGGATGAGATTGGTCCAAGTTCAGCTTGAACTTCACAGTAAGACTGAGAAACTCGTAAGACAAGCCAGGGCAGCCTAAAAAATGTTAATTGTTGTTTTGCTTAGAAAGATTTTAATTTTTATTTTCAAGAGGCATATTACATTTTAAAAATAACAGGGTTCTTTCAAGATGAAAAAGAAAACTAAACTAAGAGAACATACAATTAAAAAAAATGAAGCAAGCTGTTTGTGTTTGGGCCACAATAATGGTGAAATTGAAAGTTTTTTATTTACCTGTATATTCACTTCATAATGAACAAACGTTATTATGTTTCAATCAAATCCAATTTTTTTCTGGTTATTTGGATGATATTTATGTATATGTGTATATGAGTTCTCTTCCCACTTCTGTGCATCTACACATAAGTAGTGTTTCTTTTCCAAAATGGGGAAGTGTGAACACATGTAAGATGGCTGCAGTAACACAAATCAATGCTATGGAGAAATTTGTAGGCTTATTCAGCTACTGGACACCATAGAGTTGTGCTAACACAGCACTATGCCTGGGCTAAGTGTGACAAGTAGTCACTTGCCTGTAGCACAGGTACCACGGATATAGCTGTGCTGCTTTGGTACATGACCTAGACAGTTCCGACAGCCTGGAACCTCTGCTCTAGACTCTGTCGTATCACACAGGTATGAACTTCATGACAAAACCTGCTACAGGACAAACCCCCAGCAACAAGAATGGCTCCTGGAGCACTCGTAAATTTATTTAAGAGAGGCTGGCAACTTTCTTGCTTGAAGATTTGTGCACATTCATATGTATGATGAACTGCATCACGCCGGTCACTAAATCCCATGAACGCCACCTGCCCAGTCTCACGGTACCTCTCGATACTCATGTCCTGCATGACAGGTTATGCACAGGGCTACAATCGCTCCTCATCTCTCAGACCCATGAACATGTCAACTGAGATACCGAGCTTTATTCGTGTGTCTTGTAGCGTGGTTGCAGAACTGCATGCTGTGCGAAGAAGACATGGAAAGCTTCCAGCAGTAATTCCACAGTGCTGCCACCGCATCGCAAAATAGTGAGCATGGTGGAAGTATATGACTGATACCTTAGCATACTCAGGGCTCATACAGAGCTTGCAGAATTGCTTTACACTTGCACCATAATCCACCTCCAGTTGTCTGAGTAATCAGTCTCGGTAGGCAGTCACCTGAATTTCTACACTGTTCTTCCCTAACTGCATAACAACTTCTTAATAAATAAATATTATTATTCTCTCCTTCTCACATACTTAGAATGTTTCACACACCGAAAGACAATTCTGCTTAAGAACAGAATTCTCAGTGAAGATTTGAGATGAGGATTTTTCAAAGCAAACAGTTTCTGGAAGCTGCCTGCAGAAGGTCAATGTTCAGTCTTTTCTGAATGCTCTGTGAGAAGTCTCAAATAGCAGACACCTACCTTACCCATCCAAAAATGTTGTCCTAATTCTTTTGTAAAGATTGGCATAGAAAGTAAATGGCAAATTAATTGCCTCAACACAATTAGCCCTGCTGGACAGCTGGTGCAAATCAACCTGAACTGTTAGCACTGCGGTGAGTATTTAAATATACCGAAGTGCTGTAATTTGTTTTTTCTTTGTTCAAGCAGAACAAAGGTTTAGTGTTTCCCTTAGAAAGTAAGCTACAACAAGTCCAGAAGATATAATTAAACTATAACATACAATTTATGCTAAGAATAGATCCAAGGAATAGAAAGTCTTGCTCAGAGGATAGTGGTGATTTCCTCAGCAGGCGCAACGTGGCTCTCCCTCAGCTCTCCTGCTGAAACCATCTGAAACGGCAGCAGCAGCAGATGCAGGTTTTGAAAGCAGAGGACACTGACTGAGAACATGAAATTCTTCTACAAAGAAGAATCAGTTCAGTCTGACTCCAGGTACCCTCATATCTGCTCTTATTCTTTTATTGTTCAACTTAAATAAAACAAAAAAGGAGGAGCATTTTTAAAATACATGATTCTCCCCTGCATCCAAGAAGTGAGGTTGATGTATTCAGGGGTCAGAAGATGACAGAGTTGATCACGGCTTCTTGCTCCTCAGCAGTTCAGCTTCTATCTAAAAGCTGCCATGACCTTGCATAAATTGCACAGACAACAAAAAAAGATAGTGTAGCTTTCACGAGGTCTGCCTCTTCTTCTTCCCTTACCACTGCACACCCCCTACACTAACTTGTTCTCCTCAGCTCTTAATGTAGGGAAGGACAGAGAAAGAACGAGCAATAAAAGCAGCATTGCAATGACTGATAGTCTCTGTTTTGAAATAACAGGCATTTGAAACAGAGCAGCTCTACAGTGAGATGCCTAGGAACAGCCAAATCTGGGACGGTTGTTTGCACCAACGTTTCATCACTTGTGATTGTACATATTAAAGCAGAGCAGAAGGCAGTCATTTATGCACATTGCAAAATACATGCAGATTGCAATGGGAAGAGGTTGCGAATGCCTCATGGTCATTGTAAGTCAAACTATCCTTGAACAGAGGGCTTCAGTATCACCCTATGCATCCCCTAGTACACACTAAACAGTCCTGTAAAATAAGACAATAGGATCCTGAGACAAAATACAAACTCATAGTGGTTTTATATTACAATTATCAGATGATATATTAAAAGTAAAAATAAAAAATAGCGATCTTCTGAGCACAAGGTGCCCGAGTTAGATGATAACTACATAAGCCTGGCAGTCTCAGGGAAGCCACTGGAGATAAGTGACAAAGCTTATTTATATAACTGAATTATCAGGAATCATAAAACTGAGGGATGCGTTCAAGACCTTTCTTTGTGATAAAACTTTTCAGTTGTCAAATCTGAATATCCCAGGAGGAATTAGAATGCCAGTGGCCCTATGACCTAGCAAAGGTGCCACTACATGCTACATGTACTATCATGTCCAGTAATTGACTCCTAAATCTTGCTTCTGGAATTCGGCATGCTTTCCCAAATGAATCACGCGCGTCTGTTCTTAACAGCACTATTAAAAGAGTACAGATAGAATCTGGAGAGTTCATTTTAACTTCAGCTGGTCTGGTTCATACTTGCATGAAAAAAATATAATAATATCTGCTCTCCTGTATATATCAAGACTTATTAGAGCTGAGGATCTTCAAGTAAAATCCCCCCAAATTAAATGAAGAGAAATATATTAACAGACATTTCATTGGAGTGTCTTGAGACTTTATCACTGGAATTCACTACTGCCACTGGCCTAAGGCCTGAACGTGCTTACCTTCCAAAAAATACTGCAAGCTCTTCTGCCTTGAAGGGTATTTAGGAGAAAAGATACTGGGTTCAGGAAAGCTATCTAATGTTCTTTTAATAAATGAAAACTTCCATAAATCATCACACATTTAAAAAAATCAACAATTCTGCTAGAAAAAAGCCCACTAACCTAGAGCACCACTGTAGCTGCTAGCACAACAAACCGGAGGTAGCTGTAGGTAACCATTTGAATTACTACGGAATGTAGAATCACTGGCTATTACAAGCCATTTTAAGCAGAGTAACTTGGAGCATACCGAGCGTGCTGCCAACAACGTAAGACTTTGTGAAACATTTGCTGTAAAAAAGATTTGTCTGGCACAGAAATCTGAAGATACAAATCATTAACTACTTTTGGATTTTGTTGAAAATAGAAATTGATGAGAATTTGAAAAGATTTATTGTAGGTATTGATTATGGTTTGTCGTTGTTGTAGTTGTTTGGGGGGTTTTGTTTTGTTGTTTAAAAATACGCAGCAGTTCAGTTTCTTGAACTGGCCAATAGCCTGGGAAAGAAGCCAGGGGACTGGTGGCATTTGAGCATCTTGAACAGAATATTGAGGGAAATAAGCTCCATTGGCATTAGGGTTAATTGGGAATGCAAAGGTTAACTCAAACCAGAGTGAGGTTTTTAATTCAGTAGTAGCAAGCTATTAATTCTACGCAGAATATTTTGCTCGTAAATAGAAAATTGAATTTAAACCAGAGTGGATTTGTAATTTGTCTCACACCTAAAGACACACTATGTTTGAAGGTTTCCCTGCCTCTAGCCACACACACATAGCTTGACCAAACACTACTGAATAAAAGAATTTTTACTTTTCTTCTCATAACACAGAAAAAAAGTGATAAAAGTTACAAGAATCTAATGAATAAAAGATAAATTTAAGTGGAATAATAGGACGTATATCTGAAGCGTGCTTTACGTTTGCCATTAGCTGTCAGCAATGCTGATGTTTGGTCACAAGGGTATTCACAGCTAGACTGAACAAACTCATGACATTATTACTACAGTGTAGATTTATTCTGGTTACAGCTTATAGTACCAAATATTGTAAGCCTATTTTTAAGCTTACAGTTAAACTTGAATCAAAATGTAAGTGTGGATGAAAACAAATAAACATAGATAGCTTGGGCAAGAGATAATATAGCCATAGAAAAATGTAAGCGTACTTTAAGTACACATAAAATAATATCCTTAGCAAGAAACTAGAGAGCATACTACGACCTTTTGCTACCTACATTCTAGGAACATACTGTTGCTAATGCTAATGCTCTGTTCTTTCAATGAACATCAGGGCATGCATATGCCCTAACAAAATTTAGGAAGATAAAATCCCACGAGGAAATTATTTCAAAAAGTACTATATACTTACAGAAAATGCTTCTAATTTGTTTGAGAATGTACTAAAACACCGTCCAATTTAGTAGTTCAGTACACCTGACAGGAAGAAGGGCCCCTCCACTGTTGGAATTGCTGTACGGGGGCACACTGTGAGAAAACTGCTACTTCTGACTACTCATAGCTGAAAAGTAACCTCTCCATCCACATTTGAAAACTGACATTTTGAAAGCTTAGACACTACATTATTGGCTGGGAGAACACTACATTTTCCTGGGAAAGAGCATCTTTAATAAAGTGTTCCAACGTGCGGAGCTGTACCAGGCTTTTGAATAGAAAGAGGATTAACTGCTGCCAACGCATTGCTGAAAGGAATGTACCAGGAGTACTTATTGCATTATTTCATGATTTGAAATGCTGAAGAACAGATTCACTCTATTCGAGGAAGGTCCCTTCATGTTCCCTCTCCGATTTGGAGCAGTTTCCAAGGCATTTTTCTTTTTTTCTTTTTTTTTTTTTTTT
>VZSC01002255.1:305-19732 GCA_013398225.1 Steatornis caripensis | reverse complement strand
TTTTTTTTTTTTTCTTTTTTTTTTTTTTAACAAAACCCATGCAAACAGAGCAGGCAGCCTCCTGAGGTCATTTCTCTGGCTGTATCTGTTCAGCCAGGAACACAGGTGGCAACGTTCCTTTTTACTCTGGGTCAGACCCTGTCCTCAGAGCATTCTGTGAGGAAAAAAAGGAAAAGAAAATGAAGCCACTAAGCAGCAGTGGTGCTACTGCACAGTGGTAGCACAAGAAATGTTTTGGTATGCTCCTTCCATCCCCTCAGATTTTTCAGACCCAGTCCATATTTACCTTGTGAGCTGTGCACCTTGTACAAAAAGCTCAACCTATCTATCTGAGTACCAGTGCTGTACAATTTTCCCATCAGTTCAGTAGAAAAGTTTTGATATCTTTCAGACATCCTATACTCCTGCGTTAAACTGAGTTTAAGTCTCTATCCAAAGACATGTTTTCTAAACTCTCATCTTTCTTTCTCTTGTTGCACTTTATGCAGTCAATATTCTTTAATTTTTTGTGAAAATGTATTGGTTTGAGTATTTTATACCCAAACGCATTCAAGTATCATGCGCAAGTATACAGTTTCTGACATGCAGAAACTCAAGCATGTATTAACGGAATTCTGAAAAGGGTGAGCTTCAGACTCCATGTACCAGAATCCTCGGTGGATGCCTGCACTGCTAGGCCGGAGAGCTACCTGTGTCTGAGGTGCTGGTAAACATCTGCGTGAAGACAAACACATTGCGGGTTGTTGCACTGTCAGACACTTATTCAACTAGTTTGCAGTCACAAAATCAGTCTCCTTTATAAGACCGTAATGATTGCAGTACTTGCAGACACACTGGAAAGCTGAGATGTTTGCCAGGGACACACAAAAAAGTAACGTGTGACATTCTTTTTGTCTCAGAGGCAGCTGCTTAGCTAATGTGTTTGTGACACATTATTTATTGATGAGAGCGTGGACAGCCATACAACTATAGGAACGTCACGGAAACAGCAATTTTGAGTTGTTTCACCAACAGCAGCATTTGTTCTCTTTTGTCTGAATCACTGCAGGTTTCCCACTACCTGATAGTTAATCCTAAAAATTGAATGCTGAGGCTCAGTTGACCCCACACCTTTCCTAGGCAGCAGTGCTGTGACTTTTTGCTCAAGTCAGTGCTTCTTCAGCTCTTAGGATTGCACGCATCTTTAAACGATCTCCCAGGTAGTGAAATGGCTCTTCTCATTCTATTAAAACACTCAGCTCTGCTGAACAGCGCAGACGCTTTCCCGTACTATCTTTCAGGGAGTTGCGACATTTCCCTGTGGCTGTCTGATCTGTGCTAATTGTTGTCTAATTTGGAAGTGAGGCTGATCCATGCGTCCGGACTGCATGACTCAAAGTGGAAAAGGAACAGCTTAGGGGGAGCAAACACTTCTGAAAGAATGCTGATTTTAATAATAATACATAAACGAAAAAGCAGCGATATTTCAGAGAAGGCTTTATTGCTTGCGTCAATAATCTCCAGTTTACTGACTAAACACACTAAACCTCTCAAAAGTGAGGAATAATGGCTAAGAGAACGTGAGTTTACCAAAATTACATGCTTCTCACCTTTCTGTGAATACAGAGTGGTTTTCTCTCACAGAGAGTAAAAAAAACAAACCCCAACCAGTATTAAACAGAGTATACAGGATGCTAAAGATTTAGATAGCGTTCTCCACTGCCTTGCATACTCATATCGTAACTTTTGATAATGGTACTCACATGATAAACTTACAAAAACTATGCTGAATGCTAAAAGATATAAAACTCTATGAAACCAAAATGTTAGCAGTTTACTTTGTGAACTTCTCAGAACTTATTACTAAAAATACATATATATAGATAGATACATATATATCATATAGGACAAGCTAAAGAGACAAACTATCCTTCAGTAAAATGAACCTAAAAACAGTCATCTTGTTACTTCCCCAGTCAATTTATTACTGTATTTATTACTGGCATTGTTTTCCAAGATTTCTCCTCTCTGGTGTCATTCATTACCTCTTGACACAATAAAACATACAGAAAGGTACAATACAGTCTCAGGCAACAGGTATAGCAAGTTCCTGTATACGAGCGAAAAGAAAGCTGTGAAACATTTCCCACTTTTAAAACATAAATCAAACATTCTGTTCTATACTTTACAGTACTACATATCAAAAGGTAGCTGCCAAATAAAGTGATGAAGACTTTTTGAACTTCACTGAGTGAGCAACAATCAACAGGATGAAGAAAAATTCTTGTTAGAAGAGAACCTACCTGATATGCAGGACTTTGACAAAAATGCGTGGGAGACTTCTGCCTTTTACAGGAAGTGATCATGTATTTTAGCAGGGATAATCCTTTGTAAGCCCCAGAGTACAATACATACTATATACTACTCTTATACTACATATATTATACTCTGACTTGCCTAAACAAGTGTCAAAGTTTAGCAATACATATGACTCAGGCTGCGTAATAAATTCATTCTGATCTTACTCATATCCATATTATATAATCTTGAACCTTAGTAGAAGTGGAGGCACGCGTTCAGAAGACACACTGCACTGCAAGACTGGCTAGTGCAGAAACCCTCCTCTGGCTTGCTAACCCGCAGAGCTCTGGTTACATGATGATGACATAGGAAAGAATGACACGTCGCTAATGTTAATGTCACATAGCGGCCATATATCTTCAAGAAGTACAATGCCTTAAAAAGAAAGTACTCTCTGCAGACTATCTTTTTTCCCCCCTCTACATTCTAATATTCAGGAAACTAAAAAATGGGCTGGTTGTGCCCGGTTTTTTTCCGGTGCAGCAGTGTGGTAACCACTGAGACACCTGCAGAAGAAGCATAGAACCATAAAGTTGAACAAAGGTAATCTTCCAGCGAATTTGTAGCAGATTTAAGACACTAAAAATATACGTTCTTTGAAATGAACCGAGAGAGTATAGGTGCTGAACTCTCACTGGAAGTCAACATGAGCTGATACTTTCACTTTTGTAAAAGTTATACATCCAGGATTGACAAAGGATACAGAATCTGTGTACTGTACAAACCTCTCTTTCTAAGGTTTCATGTAAACTCTAAACCAGGAAATATAACATTCCATAGCAACATTTAATGAGTCTTCTTCAGGAAGTCCTCCTGACACTAGAAATAAATTTCCTTGCAACCATGTAAGAATATAGTGGAAAACAGTGAAAAAATTACTGAAAAAGGGTTTGGGGTTTTTTTCCATCTGTCTTCACTACATTTTTTTGCACAGCAAGAACATTTCTCCTTTGAGCATTTAATTTGACTAAAAAAACCCTAAGCAATCACCCCTTTCTGTTAATGCTCTGAATCTACAAAGCCATACTTGGGAAATACTCTTAACAGGTGTCTAAATTTTGTCTCTTTTTTTTTTTTTCTTGTGATGATACTTTCTCAAGAGCCAAACATAGATACAGGCTTGCTTAATTGCATGGAATTACTTCTTTATGCAGTACCTATGCTGACATAGCTAAGCAGATTAATGTAATTACTGTTTAACATTGTTTTCAGAGTTACTTGGGCATCTCTAAAATCCCTTGCACCAAGGTCCTTAAGTTTCTCAATTTCGAGACAGTGAGCAAATCTAATGAACACATTCTTGGACAGTTGAAAATTACAGTCTATTATTTACAAAGCCACATGCATATTTAAAGGACTCCAGAGGTACTGAAAAATGTGTCTTGGAAGAGTTATATGCTATTTGTTTGCACATCTAGTCTTGCAAATCCAATTCCCATGGTAAACTGATGGAGAAAATATTTACCGTGGTGGGCAACCTCGTAAAACATGAATGTAACTTTTCAGCTTGCCCTGTGCAAGACACCTCTCTTTAGGGCAGCTACTGAAGTAGACTAATTGATTTCAGGTAGCAATTGCCAATAATCATACCTTGCTTTTAGTTTTCTAGAAGATTTAAAGGTTTGCTTAGATGCAAGTGTAGGAGGCTACGCGTAATAGCTCTGAAAGAAGGAGATGAGCTCACTTTTGTGTTAGCAAAAAAACAGACTTATGTGAAAGAAGCCCTTTCAGTTAGAGGTCTTCTCTTAAAAGTAAGGAAAAAAAAAATCTATGAGAAACCAATTAAAACCCTAGCAAAGTCAGAATAAACATGCCTGGTTGTTTTGGCATGTTCTGCAATTGACTGATTTGGCTAAGCTTGTCATAGCACAACTAAGGTTTTGCTATCTTCGACCTTTCACTTTTTTTTTTTTTAATTTCCCTGCAAGTGAACAGTGCTTCTCTCAAATATTTCTCAACTCCCTGTGCATGTTTTTCATCTATTAAACATTAATATTTATTTCATTATTAATAATTAGCTATTGTTATGATTATAATATTATTGCTAGAACCTTTTTAATTGTGTAATTAAGGGATATTTTCAATAGCTTACATACGATCTTCGCTACAAAAATGTAATTTCTATTTTTGCCAACACCGCAGGCAAAAAAAATTCCCATATTTTATCATAGGAATCGACTGAATGATACAAATTCCTAAAAGACAGTCTAAGTAGTAGACAGTTAAATAAATGTTTTATGAACTACATCTGAAATAACGGTATCATTCTAACTAGGAAAATAAAAGTTGTTTAGGGCACCTTCACAATCAAATAAAAGTTTATTATTACCTTAAGTACGTACAGATAGTGAAGAAGAGCTTGTAACATTTGAAAGTTACGTTTCTAAAACATAAAGGTGCATCTCCTAACACCGCGTTTTTATTAGGAGGGCTAAAACTTTAAATTATAAAATCCTGTTTTCAGATACAAATGTATTTATTCAGTCTCCTACTGCTTAAAAACAGGTTTTTACGACAGAGTCAAAAATATGAACGGTAATTTTATTGCAATAACCTGACAGTCTTAGCATTGAAGAAAAAAAGAAAAACACACATTGCCAACAGACTTCACCAGGATACAGATAAACTCTTACTAGATTCCTCCATCAAAATGCTCTAACGTTGCATACCTACTAACTTTGTACAATTTGCAGAACATGAGGAAGAAAAAAAATACCTGGAGTACTGGGACTGGGAGTTAGGGAGAGCTGAAGATAAATTAGACTGAGACTGTCTGAACAACGAGGCCAGCCTTTCTCACACTAGCAGTAGCAATGGGGAGAGGAACAGAAGCAATGAACAGGAAGAAGAGCAATCTGTGATTAGCTGGCCAATGAATCTGGGCAGCAGATGAAAAATGTTTATGGAGTTAAGACTGGAGACTGGTAAGCAGCTGTTCTGAGACTAGACCCAAGTTTGGGGAGTGGACAAATGGCTGAATAAAATGACTGGGACAAGGTGGTAGGAAGCAGTAATATACCTGATTTAGAGACAAGTCAAAGGACAGTTTGAACTGCTCAAAAGAGACTAGGATGAATTACAATACAAAGAAGAAACAGCAGCGGGAAGCATACGTGGGAATGGCAGGATTGGATGTAATCCTAGAGAAGCATACTAAACTGGATAGCTGTAGTGGGGGTGCCAGGCAGGCAGTAGCTACGGACCAGGCAGTAATAAATCAGCTGCACAGTTAAGATAAGAACCGAGATAGCTCACCAATATCCCAGAAGCATGCTAAGATCTAGGTTCCCTCTGAACAGACCTTTCAAAGCGTCTGCAATGAAGATTAGAAACATGGGGAATTAATTGCTGATTTGCATAAACAGAGAGAAGAGGTTAAAACAGGGAATGAACAATCAAAAAGCTCACCCATAATACTGGAAACCCATATTCACAGCCCTCCTCTACCTTAAAGCATATGAAGTTTTCTACCAAGAGAACTCCCTAGCTATAAAGTTTCCTTGTGTTCTGCAGTAGGCAGACTTAGAAAAAGCTTTCACTCCCTCCTGTTAGTACCGTGCATAAAAATTTAAATATTTCTTGGCATAAAGACTGGAACTGGATGATGTAACTATCCCCCAATGAAGCATCAGAGTAATCTCCCTCAATCCTTCTTGTCCTCAAGTATCCTCTTCGATCTAAACCATCTAAATAAATACTGATACAGTGGGAGAATGATCCTGTAAACTTCTGGCCAAGGCACTGCCACGAGAGGCAACATGTTAGGATCCCAGCCTATACTCCACGATTATTTAATCTTTATACAAAGCAGAGCAAGTTCAAGAGAAGATGATGAAATTCCCACTCCGTACAGAACACATTCAAGAAAGTAGAACATACGTATTCAAATTCTTGAAAGCAAAATACAACGAAGAGAGCCTTCTAAATACTGAGTCATTAGAACAAAGACGACAACAAGTTACTGCTTTTTTTTTCATAATAACTTCCCTAAATTTTCATGCAAGTGCACAAAATAAAATGTTTTATTTGGAATAAAATAGCAATTACTTGTTTCAAACAAATGTTACGGTGTCGTCAGTTAACTAGCTTTTTCTATCTTTATCTCTGGACAAAGCTAACTTGCGTACTTTTGTTTCTTAATTGAAATAAAATCTGTGCAACCCTAACGCTAAATAGTATGAAAAAATATCTTGGGCCTCTCATACCTAGCACTTTTACTCTCTCTGTAGCTCAGAATCTCTTCTGTAAAATGGGGATAATTTGACCTTACTGAGATTTTGTAAAGAGAATTGAACATGTAAATAATTAAGAAAACTATGATTGCAAAGCCACTGACACCATGAGCACCCTAGGAAGCCTTGATTAAATTAATAACTTTGTTAGCAGAGCAGGAATCTAGTACTTACGAGAATATAAAACAAGAAAATTAACAAAGAGAAGAACAACAAAATACTGAATATCTGGACAGTGTTTGCTCCCTATCCACCCTCTAGCAAGAACAAAGCAAATCTATCGAAAAGATAGGCAGTTCTTCAACTAAAGATGGTCATACTCATAAAAGAGGTGGACTTAAAAATTGCACAACCTTACTTCTAGTATTTCCTAATACCTAAATACTTTGCAACTTTTAAGGTCATTTTTTCTCCATAGTAAAAACATTATGTACCATGTTCAAGATAAAAAAACCCAAACCATGGAAGTTCATCCACCTGGTTTAGGGTAACATGTATCCCTCAATATTCAGAAATCGGCTTAGCATTTTGACACTGATTCCATTTACTTCTTTCAACCGAAATCAGGCAAAGTCAGTGGTTTTAAGGCAAAACCAGATTAAGAGCTCACGTGACTCCAAACAAAAAGCAATTTTCACACAGCTTCTTATGAAACGAACACGTCAGGCACAACTCAAATGTTCTCCAAGACATGCACAAAGGGCCTAGTTCTGAGAGGCGTTGAAAGTCTCCGGGTACTGAGCACTGCAGGATCAGGCCCAACTTGCTCATGACTTTTCATAGGGTAGTGGGGATTAACCACAATGTGACTCTTGCAGTCATTTGCAGCCTGAATGAAACAGGAAAAACTCTTTTTGACTTTGCAAGGAAAGGGTTTGTGCCTTTTCCTTTTTGCTGAGAACAGCCCCTTTTCTTTTCCCTAGACAAAAAAAATGTTTTTTCTCACTAGGCTGTACTTGGAAATGCTAAGGATGTGTCACCCCCTCCAGAGAATGACAGGCCAACAACTAGACCTTCTTTAACAGAGGACTAAGTTGTTGTTATAAAGCCAATAAAAAACTATTGAGGTGGAATCAACCACAAAACCATGGATACTCTGTCTGTCCAGCTCTCTTCCCAGGCACTAGAAACCTCAAATTCCTGACCATGGTGACAGACTGGAGCAGCAGCCAAAAAGGCGCACAGGCATGGCTGCTGTCCCCTATACCTGCCAGACAATTTCCTGTCCTAGGAAAGCATACAGAGCAATGGAGTAGAGCACCTTCTGCTCCCTATTCTGTTTCCCAGGCTATAAATATAGCCTCATCCACAGCCACAGCTCTCTTTCGTGGCACTGCTTTAACACATCCAAAATTATCAACACCTCTATTATTACTGCAGCTATCACTATTAACTCTTTAATGTTTGGACATTAAAAATTCCATGTGTCTTGAAATTATTAGTATTATTTTTTTCTTAGAAAACCCTTAATCAAGCTATCTGATTAGGATGAGAAACGCCATAAACGGTAATTAGCTGGACAGTCTCTGAATGCTGGGCATCAGTATGAAATGAAAAGTGAGTTTCAGTCTCTTGTCTGTCCTTCTTTGGAACATTGCATCAGAGAGTTTGAGGCATAAGAAGTGAATTTTGATTGATTCAGCTGCTTACCTTAAAAAGCTGTATACACAGATGGAATGTGAAATTTATCAAGGCTATGGCTTGCAAGGTCTTTTTACTTAAGGTAAGAAATCCTTATCGTTATATTTTTTCCCCAGAGTTGTCAACACTGATACCTATAGTCAGTGGCAAGTCTGCTAATTCAAACAGAGTCTTAAAATATTAACAAGGATAGACATTTCTATGCAGGAAAACAAGGAAAGAGGGTCCAAATTCACAGACTTTGCCGGCTGCTCCTTCAGCAAGATCAGACCATTTTCACTGTACAGCTACAGATAAGCAGTTATCAGTTACAAGTTCACAAAACTGTTTTAAGTTTTGAGGTCCTTGTATGTGTAATGAGATTCTTCTGAGCGTACCAAAAGGAAAATAGCATCTAGGACCTACTGCAGTACTTCTCTATAAAGTCTTTCCCTTTTTCTTTTCTTTTTTTTTTTTTTAACAAACAAACAATCCATCCATGACAATAAATACACCTTCACCCTCTGGGTGACCCAGCCATCAAAGCTGGTACATAATGTTGAATTATCAGAGGAAGTGAGTCTATACCTGCTAGGGTAGCAAGGAAACAGCATCCTCTGTACAGACCTGAGGAAGGATAACTACTAGTCTGCATACCAGAAAAGCTTCATTGGACTGCAAAGTATCCTCTCAGTCATCACTGTACTCCAGTGAGTTGGTGTTTGGCTTCAGCAACAGCTTTACGAGTAGCCAAGGCCACAGAAGCAATAAAAGCTAGAAATATTTCAGCAGAGAGGTTGAAGTCTTTATTTGCAATCCTCAAACCAACTGACAATTTGGATCTGCTTCCAATCACAAACAAGTAAGTGCTGAGCCTTCTAGTTTAGATATTGGAAAAAGACCTAGTAGTACTAGTCAAATGGGGAAGGAAGGATGGGAGGAAACTCCTTTTCAAAGCCAGAAGTAAAGACATCCTTTCAGGCCTCGTGTGTTCATTTATGCATGCACACATACAAAACCAAACCCAACTCATGCTCCTGCTAGTAACCTCTGCTGGCATTTACATAATGCCAGTCCAGTCTGCTGTGTGATACATAGCAACCTGTCACTGTTATTAACTCACAGACTGAGAGCACTGGGCTTGAAAGAGACACGTCGCACTACTAAAACGTGCATTTGTGCAAATACTGAGTCTTCCCCAAGCATTTTTGTTGTTGGTTTGTGGGGTTTTTTAAAGTTACAAAATTCCGGAGATATTCTGAATACTGTAGAAGATTGCAGTAATGTGATATGATTATCAAAGGAAAAATGTAACATGAGCCTGACAGTTTACAAATGCAGTATTCAGTTCTACATGAAATGAGATCACACACAGTCAGCAAATAGGATCACTATTCACAATAATTACCACTTTAATTCACAGATTATCTCAAGAGTAGATGGTAACAGAAAAAAAAAAAAAAAACACAAAAACCACCCACAAAACCCCAACTTTTTTCCCCCAGCTGACCCTTTACAACATAAATTGGCTTTATGTGGCCATGACTTGGAGGAGTTTCAACTGCAGACTTGACATTGCAGAGAGCAAAGTCTAAAGGTTCTGAATGGTGTGGTTGTTCAGAAGAAAACTAGAGCCTCCTCCCCCTTCCCTTCACAGGCATCAACTTAATTAATTGTAAGGAACCTGGTCGTGACGCAAAAGAATGCAGGCCTGTCGTTGCTTACTGCAGCAATAAAGATTCTCACACACTATCCACGTGAGTTCTGAAAATAGCAATGAGCATCTACTCTGTATAGTCTACCCCATCAACTTTCCTTTCACTATTTGTTTCAAAAAGAGACTCTCAATAAATTCATAGTTCCTGACATCAGACTTTATAATGGAGTAAGGCAACATCATGTGAGACAGACCTCTGGCTAAGTGAAATAACATTTCTGGTAATGCTTATCTACAGACTATAAGATGACTTGCTGGACAAATTAACTAGTCGGTAATATATTCACTACATATGAACTACTCTGTGACCTGCACTGCACATCTATACAAAAACACCTCTACTGTGCATTTATGTCTGATATATTTCAGACATATAACTTAATTCTAATCTTCTGTTCATTCCAATTAGTTATTTTAATGTAAAACCGGTCTTGATATTTAATAAAGCCCATTCTTCCACTTCTAAACTAATCTGTCATGTCTATTTTAAATTTTGAAGCCATGCAACGTCATACCTACTTAAACTTTAACAAGGTAAATACCTTCCTCAGCAGGAAGAGAGTACATTCATTTCTCAAAAGTGAAAAGCTATGCAACTTCAGTTTTGCTTGGACAAAGAAAGTAGGTAAGTTTCATACCTTAAGCTATTTTCGCCAATAAACTGTTAGTGTTACAAAAAGGTTGTCCACAACATAACGAAATAAGTTTCAAACAAATAACAAATTATTTCGTTCACCTTCTCTTTTCTTTTTGGTGATTTTAAAAGTTTTAGAATGTGTATTTTCAACTTTGCATACACAAGATTGTAAAACAAGTTAGAGAAAAGGCTGAATCTGATTATCCCTTCTAGTTTCATAATTCATTCCAAACACAGCCAAAATCAGGTAGGCAAATATGTGCAAAATTTGAAGGATTTCACTGTAACTTGAATCCAAGTTTATCTATAGAATCTTGTTTAGCTTAATTTTTAGAAAATTCTGAGAAGGGGACATGCTAAAAATGTATCTGTATGTGCATCAAAATAACACCGACATGGGAATTTAGGCAATCCAAAACCGAATACTAACAAACAAGCCCCAAACCCCTAGAAACATGGGCATATAAAACTTAGTCTGTGCCTTCCATAGAATTCAACTGAACATTGTCTACTTCTCTGGATAACTGGAGTTACCATCAGTTGCTAAGTTTTTAATGTTACTGAATAAGCGAATAAGCACGGTGGATAAATAAGGATAGTACTGGAGAAAATACTTTGTTCGTTTATCCTTACTATATGAAATCTTAGTTCTAGTTGTCTCAAAGAACCATAAGATATTTTTGTTAAAATGAAGGAGTCAGAACAATTAAGAGATGCCACCTGAGAAATTCTTGTTTGTTCTGAAACATTAGCAGGCAAGCAGGAAGAGTAGGTATATTTTGATTTAACATGTTAAGTGTTCAGATTACTGAAAATTTTAATAGAAAATAAAATGACAGTTTTAACCAGAGAGTGTATGCATTTTCATGTCTTGCTCAGATTTAATTTTGTTTAGGGGAGTTTTATTTTTAAATAAAACAGTATTATATACTGCAGCAATAACTACAACCCATGAAGGCTAAGGTAACTGCTGTAGCAAGACAAAGGGGTACAGAGGCAAAGACAATAGCATATGCTAACAATTCAAGAAAATAATGTCAATGTAGAGTTCTCCCTTCACAGACAGTCTTAATTCATGGTCCTTTCAAAGTGTAGCTATCGCTGTCCTGAACACAAAACAGAGCTCTGAACACACAGCCTCACAGCAAGGCTCTATCTTCATAATAAAATCAGTGAGATGAGAACAGACACCAAGAAATTTCAGCAACCCAGAATTTTCTAACACACTTTGAATCATGAGATGACTTTGTATTAAAAGTAACGTTCCACCTCTATGACTGTCTTAACACACACTCTGCGCCCTGCTAGGAACAAATTCACGACTACACATGCACTAATTAAATTTTTATACTAAGAAAAAAATGTGTCACCACAAAAGCAGACCATATTTTGCAAAGCGATAATTCTATTACTCTAACTAGAAATCAGAATCAAGGAGACACAAGAGAGTTAAAGTCTCCCGTTATTATAGCTGAACAACTAACGCTTACATAGTCCCTTAAAAAATAATGAGGTACAGAAGCCAAAGTTTTACATTAGCTCAAACAAGGGTGAAGACAAAACTCTCAAACTCTTACGAGAAGCATCATCCTGGAAAAAAAGAAGAAATATTTAAAATTATCCTCTTTCTTTCACCTCTGCCTCCTCATTAGTATGCGTCTGAGGCTCTTTGCTCCAGCAGCAGGAGCCAAGCTCCCAGGCAAGTGGCACACTTTGTTCTATGTTCTTTCAGGATATGGAATTCCTTTCCTCGTATCCTCTAAAAAAAGAGTTAAAACCCTCATCCTGACTCTCTTCGGTTGTAGGAGAAAATTTCCATCTGATCTCACATCACTAAGTGCTGTAGGGTTAGAAGGTGTCTAATCATCTGTAAATGATCAAAATATAGGAAGATAATGAATAGTCTGACCAAATGTAAAGTTTATGTGCACTTACTCCCAGAATTCCATCACTGGAGAAGTGGCATTTTGTAAAGAGACTTGACTGCAGTTGCTCATGTTAAGCTTTTGAAATTCCACACAGTTTTCTATAAAAGAACAAAAAAGAGTTTGCTATATTGACATGTAAGCACATTTCTTCTCAAGTATCTTCTAGTTTATGCATCTTGTGAAGCCACCATTCTATAACACGTTTTCTCTCTGTGGTTAAAGGATTTCCACGCACACTAAAATGCCACAGCTGCTACTTCTGCAACACTATACTTCGATCACCAGATCACAGGCCTAGTCCCAGAAAAATATCCATACGACATGCTGCGTTCTCCTTTAAAAAACTTTGCAAAGGCACAGTTGCAATGGCAAGGGCCAGTAAAACACCTGAGGCAGAAGAAAGAAGCTTCGAGAAACTATGGCAATTGATTGGGAATTACAACATACTCCTACCACTGGTTCAATGGCCAATGGTAACCACTGGCCTATGAAACACTGCCAGCAACAAGTTTCTACTTTGCCTCAATACGGCAAGTGAAAAGTCACTCTGGGTTATTATCTCTAATATAGACAAAGGAAACGAGATCAAAGCAGCTCAGCATTGTTGAGTTTTTGAACAGCGATCAACATTGGCTAAGCTCCTTTGCAGGTTTGCCAAAATTGATACTGAAGCCTTCTACGTCTATTGGGCCCAGGACCGGTTGCCTAATATAACCCAAACTGCAAGATTTCGGACAGCTTTACGTGTGCTCAAAGAACATGATAACGACAAATTAATAAAAACCATGAAAGACAGTACAATTGGTACATGATTTGAAATCAGACAGTAATACCAGGAATAAATGCAAAAACTTCAGGAACATGGAAATAAGGGCGTTGCTATGCATTCCTCCCCACAGATGTTTGTGATTTTTCAAATGTAGTAAGTGGAGCATTGCAGATAAAAATATCAATGAGAGGACACATGCAGAGCCCTATACTGCAAACCCTTATGAATACACACCTTGTCTCTCATGTAAGACGCTACTTTGCATGCAGTAAGGATTATTTACGTGACTAAATTTTCAGAAGTAGCTTGATGAACATTATCCCTCAACATCTGGCATTAAAAAGAGTGAATCCAAAGTTCCATACTTAATATTTTACTCTCAATTTAAACTTCTCCTGATTTCACTAGAGTGAAAGAGCAAGACTTTAACCTGTCATCAGGGCATCAGGTCTTCAGTAGAATTCACTTACCGTATTCAGGGAGAATAGATATGATTGCAAATGAGACCCTTGGGATTTAGTCAGAGTATCTTACAGAATTAACAAAACCGAAAGCCTTCTTTTGCGATCTGACATTATATTCTACAGGAACAAATGCTTATACAATGACCTAAACCAAAAAGGCATGAATAAGTCTCCACTCCAGGATTACTTTATCATTGCATAGTGTGATGTGATTGGCCCATTTCCACAGACTTTCTACCAGAATGGTTTTGTTAATATAACAACTCAATTATTTTGAAGTATTTCTATAGCAATAATCTCTACTGAGGTCATACCTGTATTCCATTCATGCCCACAGGTAGCCCAAGGAAGCTCTGTAGTAAAGCAATTAAACAAATAGAAGATAGCCCATGCTAAAATGATGATGTAATACACATTTAGATGTGCCTCTATAACTTGGGTAGCATATCCAATGCCTGGAGAAAAAAAGAGACACCGTAGAAAACGTTTACTTGTCAGGTAATTTATAAACAAATGTTTACTACTTTAAGTAGATCTTAAACTTTGATTTTGATACAATTTATTTTATTTTACTTCAAATTTAATGCATTCCTTTGCAGTAGAGCACAGAACCGTTTGTTACCTTCAAATAGAGGGCAAACTTTCCTCCAGCACGTAATGCCTCCTTCACTAGTAAACTGTCCCAAGGCCGTCTCCAAGAAAAACACTGGTATTCCACAGCAAATAAAGAAAACCACATACGGGATGAGGAAAGCACCTACAAGCAAACATTGAGGGGGTATTGGTTATAATGAATACAGTTCCTTGACAGCTTAGTGAGAAATTAATTTTCTTAATAAAGGAAGGATCACCTATTAGCCACCTCTCGGGCGCCGTGCTGAAAGTGCAGAAAGCGTTTACTCCTGGCCCCAAATAGCAAAAGTTAACCCGTAAGCCAACGTTGCGGACTAAAAAAGACCAAAGTTCCTCAGTATGGACTGAATTCTGCTCATGTGTCTCTCAAACACAGAAAAGACCACAGTCTTGCTCAGCCACACAGTTGTGCTCTGATCATCACCAAGTCAGTCTACACTACCTTCTCTTCCTTGCTTTTCTCAGGAAATCAGGAATAAAGAAGCGTATGGAAATTAAATCCCAGAAGTCCTTTGTATGTTATTTGGATAAGCCTGATGATAAGGATCATGAAAAGGGAATGATGAAATAAACTTTAGAACTGCTTACAAGAGCAGAAAAGCAGGGCTTGGTCTTATCAGCTAGAAACATTAATGTGAAATTGTAGGAAAATAACAAAGCATCAACATTTTTGTCAGATGCTGACAGTAAAGCCAGCATAGATAATGGCTAACACAATCCAAGGCTGAAGTGTTGTATACAACAACAAAAACATTCTTCTCTTATCAACACATAGCAGAAGTATTGTATTAGATAATGACCGTGTTTTTAGGTGTGGCACATGGCTGTGAAGTATGCAGAAGCAAAGAAATGAGAGAAGATACATATGTTAGGCGTAATGTCACTTGCTAATAATGTAAATTTTGGGTATTCCATTTAGAACTGAACCTAAATAACAAGTAATAGGAAACAGCCGTTAGACTACATTGAGAATCCGTTAACACACAAGGCATATGTAATTTTTTTCCTCATTCCACAAGTACTCAGACTTTCTGATGAGTCAATGAATGAGGTGGAAAGCAAGCAACTATATTGGCTTAGATTGAAACAAGGGGAGAAGGAAATTTGTACTGAGAAGAAAGCACAAAATAACTGATTCTGCCATTTTTACTTACACCGAGAAAGTTTTACTGGTTTAACCAGGCAGACTAGTGCAGCAAAGTACTGCACAGAATAATTTATCTGAAGTTGTAGGAAAATTACAGAGCGTTAACTAAGTTACAACAATAAAGGTTACTACAACATACACAACGTCTGGTACCCAGGCCTCAACCTACTTGCTCCCAAACAAATAATCCCACAACACTGATTAGCTTCACTTAAAGCTCCCATTAAATGATGTAAGCATCCCACCATTCATTCAATTTCAAATCAACAAAGGATATGCTAAACACACAAAAGTATTGGGTGATGCAGTTTCTCCTAGGAAGATGTGTTTTACAGTGCTGTCCATCATTGCATACACATTTACCAGTTCTTTGGAGCACTAGCAACAGCAGCACTTCCGCCTCCATGGGAGCCCTGAAGATCAATTCGATTGTTAATGAACATCACCTCAATAGCTACCTCTCTAATACTAAATCTCTGACAGAATATTAACTATGAACAAAATTTTCCTGAATATACTTCAGGAAAAATTCTACAACTACTAGGCAAATAGGTATCTCAGTCACGATCTTAAAACACGAAAAAATCCTCAAAAAACCCAACACAAAACCTGAACACCACAACACTCCCACCACCTGCAACAATTATTACGCTTTAGTCACTTTGATTAGGAAGTTGAGACAACTAAACACAGCTGCTTTCACTTGCAGTTTCTCTCTTCAGACCCAGCCTATCAAGATATATCTCTTTGTGAGTGGTCGCTTCCCTCAATCGGGCAATTTGCTTATAGTTGAATCTCGGCTGCATCTCAAGCAATACATGCGGATTTCACACAGAATGGAATCCTTGCATCTAAAACATAGTTTCTCTGTATTATTCACTGTGCAAATGGTTTGAACAAAATCCTTACAGGCTGGGCGAACTGCTGGCCAATATCAAACCCAGCTCAGTCCACCCATGCATGATCATAGCGAATTTAACGTGGCAACTTGTTGAAATTGAAAGTATTAGCTTTGACTCTATTTTTCCAACACTGTTCTACAACAGGTATAACATCATGAAACCAGACAACATCAGGTTCCCCAGCTCGCAAACAGACAATACTTCAAGAATATCTAATTCTAAACATGCGAAGACATTAATTTTCCTAACCCCCCCCCCCACTAAATATTCATAACAACTCACTAAAAGTATAGAAGCTTATGCCTGCACTACACGTGTTATTACCTGAAGTACCAAAGAGAGGTCAGACTTTAGAAGTCCCACACTACTGCTTCCGGATTTGCTCCGTATCTAGCAAGTTATTTCATAACTAGCTCATGTATCTTACCATTGCCTTCACATAGTACATGCTACGTAGTTTTCAGCATTTACATCTGATGCATCAAACAAGTCCAAGTCTGGTCTAATTCCAGCAGGGCATTCCAGAGAGTTACAGAAACAGAGGTGATAGCCAGAGGTCATAGACCAAGTCCCCACTGAATAAAACTGAAGTCAATAGCAAATTTCCCACGGTGCCAGGACACGGCCAGTTAAACCACACACACTAATTCTATTCTTAAAGAATACAGTGGTGATAAAGTATGATATTTAAGTAATACTTTTTCACCTAATCACCCAGAAACATGATCAGATTTTTTTTTTACCTAATGTCATACCTTTAATGACAGCATTACATTTCGACAGGCTAGCATATTAAGGTTACTGTACGACCAAGGAAGTCTTCATTATGCAGTAAAAAAATATTTCTGTCCTTGCCAAAATTTATCTGGGAAAACTTTGACAATCAACAAGAAACTGTTCTGCATATCATATCCACCATATTAATACTTATGTACCAAGACCAGTACTTGGTAGCATCGTTCTGAAAACAAGCGAACTCTTGTTATCTTAGTTTTGCCAAAGTACAGATACACAAAGAAAGGAGCTGCAAACCACAAACACATCTTCCACAGCAGTGTTAGCACAGTAGACGAAATGGGCCAAAACCACCCCTGAGCTCAGACAACTGTGCCTAGGTTTGGCGGGACAAGGGAAAGAAATTTGGCCTGGCATTTTCAGCAAACTGTTGAAGAACAGATCTTTGCATGTCAGCTACTGAACATACCATTCTTCTCCCAGCCTACCTACATGCTTATACTCACACTGATTCGGGACAGAAGTGGGGATAACGTTGAATCCAGTCCACAGACTTCTAAACTAAATTTTTGATTTGCTTTTCTTTCCTGCTTCGCAAGTCACAGATGACGTGCTTATTCTTACTGTCACATATCTTACATAGTTCATGCATAACTATAACCACTGCATGCCCCATGTTATACTTTCCTAGATGTTAAGCCTGTTCTTATCTCTCAAATAACATTCTTCTGAATTTCACAGAGTTTGCTCTCTTCGTTGAGTAACAGGCAGCTTTTACATCTTCCCCCACTCTACTGCAATGATTTGGGAAGTAATGAGAAAAATAAGTATGGTTGAGTTAAAGACATTTTCATGTGACAAAGAAAAAAAAAGTAATCTCCATCCTCTCCAAAGTATACTGTTGTGAAAAATAAATGGCTACGTTCTTTTCTACGTCAGACAAACTTATTTAAGTATGCTTTGGTCTGTATTCACACGCAGAAGAAAACACATAGCGTACTACCGTTACAGAACACTGGCTTCTTCTGCATTAAAAACCTTACAGAAAAAGTGTTAATTCACTAACACAAAAGAAACTTGCGAAAGTGAGCCATACAATATTTGGGGAAGAGAAGGAAAGAGAAACACAACAATTTTTTCTTAGTTATCAGATGCTTAACATCTCCCTACCCGCACACACACCGAACTGCTGCATACCTCTCTCTCACTAGCGAAATAAATGACTGTAAAGCATTCTTAACTGTTTATTTCCCATATGTTTACGGTGAGCTGTAAATCAATGTATGACGGCATCTTACCTCCTCCATTCTTGTAGCAAAGATATGGGAATCGCCATACATTTCCCAACCCAATAATCTCCCCTGCCACAGAAAGCACAAATTCGACCTTATTGTTCCAGTGACCTCTTTCATGGACTTTCTTATCATTGCTGTGGACGAGGTTGGTACTGGAGGCTTCTGGGTCCAAAGCATCTTCCGGCTTGCCATTAATTATAGGAATAGTCTTTTCAGCTGTCATGACTGTTCAGCCTAGGGGAGAACAAAAGAAAAACATACAGATGTTTACGTGCCTTGTTAGTAATAGCCTTCAATGACTAAAGAAGTCCTTCAGCGTATCATTGGCCTCTTATTGCCTACACAAATTTGCAGGTGAAAGTCAAGGACTTGATTCCGTTAGGGCTGGAAAAGTTGTAATGAAGGAAAAAGGAAGGAGGGGGGGAAAAAAAGAGAGAGAGAAAGCTTGTGTACAAGGGAAGGAGAAGATTTCCAAGTTGAGACAGACAACTTCGTCGCATGACAACTGTTTCAAGGCGCGGATAGCAAAGCCCTTCAAAAACCCCTCCCCGAGCCAGAACCCCAGCTGACTAACCTGCGGCGGGCAGAGACCTCCCGCGCCTCCCGGCGCGCCGCGGAGAACAGAAGGAAGGGGTGCGGAAAGGGGGACCGAAGGGTTCTGGCCTGCCCGGAGCAGTAAGGGAGCTCCCACGCTACTCACCCGGGGCGCCGCCTGCGCCGCGCGGCTGGCACGGGGACAGGGGCTCCGCGAGCGCTCGGCTCCTCGCAGCCCTCCGCGGGCCGCCGCTCCTCGCTCTGCTGCGCGGGAGGCACGGGGCAGGGAGGCGGGCGGGGAGAGGCGGGGATAGCGCGGACAGCGTTAGGATAACGCGGAGCCGGGGAGCCCCGTCCCGTTCTGCGGCTCCTGCCCGGCCGGCCGGCGGGGAAAGGATGCTCCCCGCGCTCCGGAGCCGGAATTTGCAAACGCTCAGCCTGCGCCGGAGCGATGGTATAACACCCGCCCCCCCC
>VZSC01002254.1:2938-63660 GCA_013398225.1 Steatornis caripensis | reverse complement strand
ATACCTGGTATAATTTCAGAACAAAAGTTGTCATGCCCAATTGAACGATATATCCCTCATTTTCCTTGTGGCTTGTAAAGGATAGCTTGCAGAGGGGCAGCTGTCTCTACAGAAGATACTTTCTTAACAAGGCTTCCACCTCAAGATGCATTATCTAGTTACGCATTTTATTACAAGTAGAATCATTACACAACAAAGTAACGCATATTGGAAAAATACGTTTTTACAATTACTCCAGACAGACATTGCAGATAAAATGCCATTGTTCTAAGACTTCCTTGTCTATTTCACAGAGGGTAGTAAAAGGTTCAGAGTTATTTTTGTCACTCATACAAGCTTTGATTTTTCTAGAGATGAGTTTGCTGCAGTACCCAACTCTGCTGGTTAGAGGAAAAAGAGAACTTTCCTATTAACATTTGATCTACAAAAAAAAATCCAGCCTTGGCCTCCTGTATTGTTACATGTTAATTTATAAGCACTATGTGAGAAGTTGTACAAGCCATTGATCTCCAGCACAGGAAGTCATTAAGGCATCTGTCAGCTCTGCCAGTACCTTCAACACCCAACATTCTCACTTCATTTAGTGGTGTGAAACAGTGACTACACCTTTTCCAGATACACAAATTAAAACTTAAGCCAGACCACATTTTGTGCTTGTGTAAGAGTGCTGGATGACTGCAAGCAAACAGAATCCAGTCTCAGAACTAAAAGCTACAGTATGAACAACCACAGACTTCCCATGCAGCCCCGCTGAAGTGCCTGAAGCCTGGTTTGACAGCATCACTTCACAAGGACAGAAGTTTGTTTTCCATACACCCTTTCGCTCAATGTTTGGCAGACTCAAGTCTGAAGTTAATAGATACCACTTAAAAGACAGCAGGGGTAAGAGGGGTGGGGTTTTTGGTCACAACTGTAGTATGCTACCAAAAAGGAAGAGTGGTTGTTTATGGAGTTAGAAATGTGTTGACCACTACTACATTACCAAGTGCCTCCACTTCATATTTGTACCCTGCAGTGGAGCATTGCCAGCAAAACTCCCCCAAAATCTGAGAGGTCCGACAGTTCAGACCAGTACTAGGCAGAGTGCCTAAAGGACTGAGCCCCACGGTTTGTCTGGTGGGGTCAACCTCTTTAGTTGAAGAACTGGAAGAGAACTAACTTGGGTTTTAGTTCAAATTGTGAGCTTTTCCCCTTTAACTCTGGCAGAAAGCTATTAGAGTTGGCTGGAAGGAAACTATCTCAAAGGCACTTTAAAATGATCAAATTTGCTGAATTCAGTTGCTTTAAATTTAATGACCACTTCAGGCTGTATGTTATTCAACCACCTTAACTTGCAGACTTCTGTGAGAAAGCAAGCTGGTAGAGTATTGGCTGTAACCTGCAAACTAGGAGCATTACATAAGGTTTCCTGGAGTTTCAGGCAGTTATAATTAATATTCTATTTTTTAAAAGAGCAACTAGCCAGCCTTAAGCTTGCCATTCAGTTGAGCTGAATTTTTACCAGATCGACATTTTTTTATCATATAAAGCATTGCTTATTCTGTTAAAGCTGAGCTCCCTGTTCCCTTGCGCCTCCCAGAAGTCACTGAAAGAGTGATGTTTAAGTGCAATTACACATTGTGCAGTTTCCTAATTAAGTTGAAGTCCATAGGCTGTGGCCTTGGAAAAAACCGCTTGTACCACTATCTTTCAGTATTCTGAGCACAGACTTACCACTCCACAGCATTGCAGCTCCAAACACGAGGGAAGTCAATATGTTACCATGGGGTACACTATAGTCAAGACTTCTCTCACCAAAAGCACTTTCTCTCCATCATTGCTACCTTTCACTGCTAGAGACTTGCAACCAGTGATATTCTGAAACATCAGAAAGCAATGGACTAGACGTACAATGTTTTCCATCATCTGTTTCACTCAAAAACAAACTGTGGCTTGCAGTTAAATGCTTTAGACACTATTTTCCATCTCATTCACCAAAAATATTATGCCAGAGATGCACCACTTGTATTCGTAACTGTGTTAGAGACCAGCTGTGTTACCCAGGGCATTCTGTTGGAACATGACAGCAGCAGACATTAAACAGTGAGGCAAATTTGTATTATCATCCATTATTCTTCTCTAGTGTTACAAGGGTGAGATTCCAGTTATAATATAAGCATATTAGAAGATCAAAAGTGCAGATCAAGTGAGACTTGATGTGAAATTCATCGTGCAAATGTCAGCAACTACACCCTCCCCCATCCTTTTCTTGTACCAGTTTGAGGAAAAACCTCAAGCAAGTCTCCCATAAAAGTGGCAGTCTGGTTTATCATCTCATCTTACTCTGAGAAGTCCCTATTCCAGAGGGGGTGATGTGTCACCATCTTGTCCATATTGTACACTGGACATAACAGTCATTAAGTAAATGCACACCAGTTCATGGAGTAGAGATGAAGAAGGCTGAGTTGAGTCTAAACCAGCTTCATCTCTTGGGATGAAAATAGCCTTAGCATGGCGTGTATTTTTCCCTAAGTACAAGGGTTTTTTTCTGACTGAAGCCTTTGCCCCCCAAACCATAACCTTGCCTATCACCAAAGTTTTTTCCTGTTCACCTAGACAATGTGGTGTTGGATTTTTACAGATTCAGCATGTTTAAGAGAGCACAGCCAGCCTAGATCAAAATACTGCAGCTTAATCCAAGTGTCCAGCACTGCACTGCCAGTTCAGAATCCTTCCTTCAAGACCAGAGGCTTAATGTTAATAGGAAGCCTCTAAATACACTCCCACTCCCCAGCAATCTTGCTGAAACTGGACCCAAATTTAATGTCCAGAGCTGCAGCACGTTCTAGACTGGTAGGGTTACTGACTCCGATGCAGCAGTTAACCAGGGTCTTTAAACCAAAGGAAAGTGCTACTGTCCCTCATGGGATTCATAATGCACTTCAGCATTTATTGCTGTATTGCAAGTTAGACTACTTAACCAGTTTTAGTGTTTCTCCATTTAGCATATGCTTAGGCCTTTCAGCACACTTATGTTCATTTATACAAGTTTTGTGAATTGGAAGGACTAGCAATGTAAATATGAAAGTGCAACAAAGACTGACAGCTCTAGCAGGTATGAGCAAGAGTACTTACCAGCTAAAACAATCTTGCACTTCTCTTGAACATGCTAAAGCTAATGAGACATTTACTGAGGAGGTATCAAGATGTGGATCTGCAATCCTGACTGCTTTGCATCAGATGTTGTAAAGCTTTCTGTTGTAAGGCCACAATTCTTGAGCTATGCTTAAAACTACCCCCATCTGAAGAGTTTCTTAAAATCAACAGTGGATGCAACAGCTCAGTCTAGCTTCACAAGAACTCTTCTCTAGAGAAAGGGAACATTTATCTTTAAGACAAAGCAAAGAAAGATACCTGGTTACCCTGAAACTTAATGCCATCTCTACTAAGCAGCCTGAAAGCCACAGGACTTAATAGAGTTGCTCAGTGCAAAGCACCATGTCAAGGACGGACCTGCTTTATGTCAATTCAAACACTAGCCTAACAATTTTAGCTTCCATACCCCACTGCAACTTGAAGAGGGTTCTAAATTCTTTCGTCACTTGGTTTCAACGATCCACTCAAACTCCTAGTGAAGTCTATCACAGCCCAATACATTTACAGTCATACAAAGTCATTTATACCAGAACATATCATAACAGGGTCCTTAATTAGTTCAGTCTATTGCAGAAGACATGTATAGGCCTCCTCTTCCCTATCCAGAGGGCTTTAAGCAGAGCTGCTGTCAGGAGCACTGACCAGGAATCGCTTTACTTCCACAGTGTACTAGGAGACTCCTCCCAGAGTCAGCACATCAAAGCAGATGTTGCAAACTCGAACTGGCTTGTTCAGATCAAATTTTATGATAGGAATCTCCTTTGTTGAGCACTTATGGCAGAGCAGGCGTCCACAGTGTCGGCTGTTGACAGAAGAGGGGTGGGAGAAAAAGTAATTTCACTCATAGTGAACTCCAGGGTTTTACTGTTTGATATTCTTTATCAATGATAGTTCACTGAAAAGGTACAGAAGCAATTGAAATGCTACCTTTTTCTTATGTCTTCTGATCTCTCTCACATAATAATTCAATACTAATGCCAAAAATGCATGCTCCTTCTATACTAGTCAGTCACCTAGTACTACTTCAACTGATACATGTGCAGTTTCTCCAGAACATTGGGCAGTCTTATATGTGCTAAGAGAAAAATCCTAGCTTAAGATCCATCTAACCCAGTGTATTTTGTAGAAGTTCAGATTAGTTAAGAAAAGGTAACTCATGTCAGCATCTTCAGTCACTTCCACATTACAAACAGCACCCCCTAACATAAAGATGGCAGTGGCTGCCCAAATCTGTTACCTGTTTCGGAGCAAGCCCGCCCCACTACTGAAAGCAAGCATCTAATGCCTCTGTCTCACTGCTGGAACTTGATTAACATGATTTCTCATTTCCAACAAACCAGACTATTAAGTGCACAAACTGCTTAAGATACAATTTTAGTCAGACCACAAGTTACTGATCTAACAGCTGGGACAGGGTAGAATATTTCACTTGGATTACTGGTTATACACCTATTTTAACGTGAAGGTTTCCTAAACCACCAGAAGGAACAAGCCTAGCTACACTTGGAAGAGGAATCAGTTTCCTTGTAAGCACAGCAAGGTGGGTCATATTACCAGTGATGCTTTCTTGTCGTGACTCCAAATTTGGCAGTGCATTCATAGCAGTTGGAGCCATCACACCAGGGAGGTTCTTTTGTCAGCATATCTGTCAGAGGAAAAATGTAAAGGCAAAATGGGCTCAGACACCTCTTGAGTACACTGTAACATTAAGGAGGCTTTTCACAGTTTTAGGTTGCATCTAGTATTTACCTACTCTTGCCATAGCTGTGGTCTTGTTTGTAGACAATGTACAGTTTCTTTCATCAACATCACATTATCCACAGCAACTACACAGCACAACTTAAAAAACAGTATCTAGGTTTTAAGCTACATTAGACTATGACACCAGCCAGGACTCTCCATGTCTATCCTTCCAGAGAAAGCAGTATTTAAGTCTTACAGGACTACACTGGGCAACTTTTCAGCCAATCATGAGAAAAGTGATCCCCCCGCTTAAAGCATAAGAATATTCAGAAGTTCAGCCCCCTGGAAATTACTGTCATCTAAGTCAGATGTCCAGAGTTCTTTCCTCCACAAAGATCTCAGAAGCGTAAGCTAAAAGCACTTCTCAACTACAGCAAGTAGTTCTTACCTAGCAGTCTAAAGAGAAGCTGTTTTGTAGCAACTTGGTAGTTGAAGATATTGACTCCTTGATTATTGTTAACTCCAAGACGAGCCCCAGCTCTCACTATTGCACGACACAAGTTTGCATTTCCCTTCATGTAAGCCAGCAGCAGCACTAAAAAATAAAAGCCAGACAGTTCCCCATTAACAGAGCAGTAGGTGGTACGTTACACTCAGTCCAGAGCAGGATCTTTAGTTCTTTTAAGTTTCTGTGTAATGTCTGTATCTTACTGTATGTAAGTATGTGTATATACTACACATACATACTACTGCCAATTATTCCAGCTTTAAAGGGACATACCATTAATATGACTTGAGTGTCTCAAGCTTAGTAGCTGTTGAATCTCACCTACCTGTATTTCCTTCAGCATCAGGTTTGTCTAGAGGATATTCTGGCATACATTCCAGGAAGAGGTCACAGATGGCTGCTGCATTATCTTTCCCATATTGTCCCAAAATATGCATTGGTGACTGCCCTCTGGGGAAAAAGAGTTTGTCATCCTTATCAAAGTCTGCTTGCTACTACAGTTAGTCATCCAATTCTCCTTGTTTGAGTTAGGTGTAGCACTGTTTATGTCTGAACCAAAGCAACTCAGTCTGAACCAAAGCAACTCATCATCCACAACTGCCTACTTTAAACTTCCTTTTCTTGGTGTACATAATTGCCACACAATTTAGACACAGCATGCTCTGCAAGCTTCAATGTAAAATTAGTGTAAAAATAAAGCCAAATTTGGGGTTTTTTTTATTTTCTAGTCATACCGGCACATATTTTAAAACACATTGTGATTCTTTAGTCTGTTAAGACTATACTAATTACCTAATATTAAAGGCTTCTGCATCTACATTGCACTCTGTGAGAAGGACTCGGATATTGTTTAGACGGCCATGCATCACTGCCAGATGAAGAGCTGAAAAGCAGAAGAGAAGCTTCAAGAATATAAAGTAGTTTATGTCAGCAGTAATTACAACCTGGTAACATCAAGAACTCCCCTTCCCCCACCTTCCCTCTCCAAAACTCCTTATACCAGCTTTGAGTTCTTGGACTTTCCTTCTCCTTTTCATCTTTGAAGAATGAGCCCATTCAGTGGGCTCTCTCTCCCACTAGGAGCTATTATTAACAGACCTATGGAAGTGTTTACATCTACTTGTAAATCTTTAGAAGTTTACCATTATTTCCATTTTCATCTACAGCTGCAAAGTCTACTCCATTCTCCAGAAGGACTGAACAAATTGTGGGCAAATCTTGCTGGGCTGCTAAGTGAAGAGCAGTCTGACGATGCTTAGTCAGTTCATTCACCTGGGCACCTGCAAGCAGCTGTCAAGATGCAAGAAGGAATATGTTCAAAAATGTTTTCAGGGCTATTAGCCAACAGTTTACTTCTGGAAATGAAGCACATAGGACTCCACTACATAGAGATACTTCTAGGTCTCCAGCATATATAAAATGCTATAATTACTGAGCTGCTGCAATTTGTGCTCGTGTTCAAATCTGCAGAAAATGCAAGGTAAGGTTCTTCCTTTGAAGTGAGCCACACTACTTAGTGATTGCTGCAAACGAAACACGCTTATATGAAGGCTATCAATGCAGCTCACCCAACAGTACAAGCTAAGGGAACTTCATGCCACTCTGAGTTCTGCTTCAGAAAAAGTGGGATCACCTTCAGCTGACTTCTCCAGCCTACAGGCATTGTGCATTAAGGCAGAACGTGCATTTTTAATTAGAGAAAAAAGTGACTCTACAGTACATACCAGATTACGCACAATGATCTCCGAGCCAGCTTGTACAGCCAGGTGGAGAGGTGTTAGTTTGGAGGCATCCTGGACCCGAGAGTTTACATTAGCCTGCACGCTTATCAGAAACAGCACACTCTCAATGTCCGAGTTCTGAACAGCTACATGTAGGAAATTCCGACCTTTATTATCAACCTGTGGCAGAAAGGGCACATGAAATGAAATCCATTAGTCCTGAAGAACAGCAAATTGTTATGTAGTACGACATATTTTCACCAAGAGATACTTGCTCCCTCTACTTCAGGTGAGCTATAGAGTCTTGTTCCTTTCACTGCTTGACATTAGAGACTTGATAAATGTGACTATCAAACTGAACGGAGAAATTATCAGCTGCAACTGCTCACTGTAGTCTGCTTCAGACTACTTTTTCTACTTTATAACTTTATCATTTCTTGACCACACACTGCATTACGGCAGACAAAATGTTAACACCTGTTGTAGTAAGTAATGAGCAGCCGTTAACGATAAAGTCAGTTCAATGAAACAAACTTCAGTCAATCTGGCAGTTAATACCAGATAAGGAAGCAACATGCAATCCTGCCACACTGATGCAAAGTGTATTCATTTTCTGGCTTAATATCATGTGCATCATGTTGTTCATGTTTGCCTTGAAGCTGACATTAAAGCATATTTAGAACTGGCTGTATTTGTAACCATGTTTTAGATATATTACAAGAGCTCACTACACACTCAAATACTTTACTAGTAATTAAACTTACACAGGATAGGAAGAAACTCCTGAACAGCTGCCTGAAGTGTGACACCAGAAGCCTGAAGATACAGTTGGAGGTTTTATAGTTCAGCAGAGCAGCGTAACATCTGTTAGTTATTTTAAGTCAGGGTTTCTATTTTGGATAGCTTTAGGAAAGGTAGGTAATCAATTATTTTTGTACTAATCCAGCACAAGACAAAAGTAGTGTTGGAGCTTTCTCCTTATACACACATATACATATTCGTCAGTTTAGTACTGACAAGATGAGGTAAGTTTGATGAGACACTAAACCCTTGATGTTCTTGCTCACACACAGCACATACACACCTACAGTTTCCTAATAAATCCTACTACAGGAAACTGGCATATTGCAAGCGTTGTTGCATGGAAAGCCACAAAAGGATAAAACAGAATTTGCTGGCAGCACACCTGTTACCATGGGCCAGTGCAGTAAGAAGCCAGCATGCTTTGGATATTCCCATCTTACCTGTTCAGCAGCTCCTGGCTCCCTCTTCAAAATTGCTTCAGCTGCTTTGTTATTTTTATACGTCATAGCACATGCAAAGGGAGTCATTCCTTGCCTGTCACGTACGTTTAGCTTAATATCTGGATGTGAAATCATAAGCTGAATGATAACATTATGCTGGTTGCTAATGGCAACATGGATTGGAGTTCTTCCTTCTGCATCCTAGAAGGAAATAAGGAAGTTCGTTATATGAAGATTCAGTAATACTCAAATCTTCCCTTCACTCTGAAAGGTAGAGGAAGCTTACTAGTTTAGTTCTGTGACACACCCAGCTGTCTTCGGCTGGGACACCAAACAGTTGCAGCGGGAGCTTAAATCCACAGTGTAAGTGAAGCAAATTGTTTCTCCAAATAGGTTGACCTCAATCCCATGCTATACAGACGTTTAAGTAGCTCAGNTGCAGCGGGAGCTTAAATCCACAGTGTAAGTGAAGCAAATTGTTTCTCCAAATAGGTTGACCTCAATCCCATGCTATACAGACATTTAAGTAGCTCAGAGTAACATACCCCATGTAGTCAGACTTTTTTTTTTTTGAAAATGAGCATTCAGAACCACAGCCAAGCATTCTAAGAGAATGCTTGCAAACTACTATTAGTTTGAGGTATTTGCTGTTAATATTTTACAGTATTAGCAATTTGTAGAATTCAATTTTTATCTGAAAGAACAATGTACAGACTACAGTATACAAACCTGAAGTATCACTTCCATAGATTCAGCACTACAGATATTTCCCTAGCTTTACTCTCAGGCCCTAGTGCTAAGTTTTTGGAAGCTAAACACTTGAAAGTCTCCTCATTGAAAATATAACAGCATCAAGCACAGTTTGTTATGCAAACAGTACATTAAAGTCTAGTAAATTCAAATAAGGTGTTTAATCACTTGTCTATGTCAAGCAGCAGTTTACAGTCACAAAGCAGCCATGGCTATGTGTTCTGTCATTAATTTTGATGTCACTTTCAATACTATCAGGACCCAGAAGTGTTATGCATTCATTTCTTTCACTGCTATTTGTCAAGCTTCTGTTTAAGGATTACTGCTTCATCAAAAATGAAGCATAACTCAGTTACATCACCTCAGCTTACTCAGTAACAGAAGACACTTCCCAAACATGCTAACAGAGTAGAGTATTCTGAAGTTTTACACTGTAGCTGATCTAATGATTAACTGCAGCAGAATACAGCCCTGCTCCTGCCTTTAATTCACACTAGGGACAGACTAGTTGAATTCCAATCATTACATCAGAAAGCTAACACTGCAGAAAGACTTCTGCATCATTGTTTTCCTTCAGTATAGTTTTCTGAATTAGCTCATAATACAGGCAGTTAAGCACTAGATCTGGTAACAAGGGACAGGAAAGAAAGCAGAACCGAAGCCAGTCATCGCACTGGCTCAGCCATTATAGAAGGATGGTTTTCCCCATCAAGCAAAATACACAGCTGAGAGGGAAATTTGTTTTCACTACATTAGAGGCAAAGAATCAACTTCAAAGAAACTGTGCACAATTTCTCTATGTACCTGAGCATTGACATTGGCACCAAACTCCAAAAGGCACTGGATCACCTCTTCTAGTCCCCAGCAGGCTGCCAAGTGTAGGGGTGTCTGTCCATCATGAGCTTCCTCTTCTCCTTCTCCATTTGGGCCTGGCTTTCTGGGACTATTCACATCACAACCACTAAAACAAACACCATACAGTCAATTTATTACCTTTAGCCCAGATGTAAACAGTTCTAAACAAGAGCCAGAATAGACTTTACAAGGGCTGATCCAGCAACTGCTGACACATTCGACCTAAGTAGAAGTTCCTGGGTTTAGTTTGACTCTTGTCATCAAGAACACAATGCTAATATAGATAACAGAATGTATCTTTATGATTAGTCAGACTTCCACAAGTGCCATCCACCCACCAAAAGTCTAGTGAAGCACATACCTGCTACTGACTCAAATAGCATTCAATTAATTTATGCTGGGTAAATATGTACATTCATATTAGAAGGTTTGTATTTTTAGAAGGGGGTCTGACCTGCGAATAAGAAAGCATGCTATTTGTTCACTGTTTTCATCAATAGCTCTATGAAGAAGAGTTTGTAAGCAGCCACTTGGTCCCGACCCCCAACAGGTTGAATCACAGCCATGCCTAACCTGGAAGGAGAAGCACAATGAGGCAGTGAAGTTTTTTTTTATGTCTCCAGCAGACTCCTACTACTTTATATAGTCCTTGACTAATGCTTCTGAAACATTATCCCTTGGAGGTAGAATGTGAGATGCCTTATCTATTCTTGCAACAGTCATCAAATTTCAGGAAGCTATTTTAATGTCTTCTGGACAACTATTTTATTGGTCTACTATGTAATACTTCGGTAGCGTTTACTAACAATACAGATATTCACCCATGTACTCTTGAACAGACAGGTCTTATGCCAGTTTGGGTAACAGTTTCCACTTTCAGCAATGACAAGTAACTAAAAGGGAGTCAAGCAGCATCGACAGACATTGCTTTTTAAGATCTGGCCCATTTACTTGCTTCCCCATACATTCAGCTAAACAGAGATAGTTTTCTCAGGAACTGTATTTCTAATATTTGTATTTACTACAGAACTACTTACTCAAGCAATGAGGCACTTAAATAAAACTTGTTCCACTCCACTTTACAAACTATTTGCAAGGTTTATACCTGAGTAGTTTCAGTGTTGACTCCATAAAGATTCTCATCCAATACCAGGACAAATGGTCAAGTACAGTTACAAGATGTATTTCTCAGGTCATCAGCACAGCTTTTAAATAGTTGTCTCTAGCAGACAACAACCGGATATCAGAGACAAAGCTTTCAAGTAACTTCCTTATGAAGGAGATGTAAGGAGGTCTACTTGCATCTCCTAAGAAATCTCCTGCTGGATCACCTATGCCTGAAAGTAAATAGGCTTAAAAGTAAATACAAGCCTGTAACAGCCTTCTCGATGGAACTTTAAAGATGTAATAAAAACCAGCACATACTCTAAAGCATACATATGGGTGTTCAGTTTTATTCAGGATGCTGATCACTACAGACTGATGTTTTTAATAGATCCTTACCCTTTCCAGAATCAGAAATCCAGATAGCATATTCTATACTTTTATTACAGTAGCTACAAGGTATTTCAATACACAGACTACAGTGTTTATAAAATATTTCCCAAGAAAAAGGAACATCTGATGAAGAAAAACCTCTGGAAGTTAGACAGTGGCATAGGACCAACTCTGTTCTTTTCATACATTGAGTTTGTTTTCGCTGATGAGCCCTTTGTTCCTAACAAGATGCAAAGAAGTGAGACTAAATTAAGTCAACTGACAGTCTTACCAGAGTCGATGCAATATCTTCCAGGTTATTTTCTAAGGCAAGCCATAAAGGAGGATTTCCTTTCTCATCTGGCACAGACATGTCTGCTCCCCTGGTACAAATAGCATCAACCACAAGAGGGAGCTGGTTTTTTATAGCTAGCTGTAAGGCAGTCTCTCCATCCTGTGTTCTGTAACAGTTACAGTTTGAAGTATGTTACTACTGCAATATAAAGTTAGGCCTCATGTTACAGTAGTTCACTGGCAAAGCCAAGGATTATCTCCTCGCGTGTATTTTTGCTGTGGTAAGACATCTCTCTACACCCAAGGAAATGCACCATGTCAGTTTTTCATCACAGCTACATAGTTTACTTATCCTTCCCCCCCGCCCCCATTTTAGCAGCAGGTGACTGTTTTCTAAAGTTCAAAAAGCATGTTAGTGCTTTTAGCTCAAGACACCGTCATCTCCTTAAGTGCAGCCATTATTTGAGCAGAGTTCCTTCAGAGCAGGCCTACTGCCACAGAAGCAAACAGCTTTCACTGCACTGTGGTAACACTGCGAGCAACAGTCAGAAAAACCAACTGTTAAAAAACTGAAGTTAGAACAGCAGTATTAGGTAGTTTGTACCCATGACATTCATTATGCCAAATGTCAAAGACAGCCTGTCAGTCATTTAAGCAGATAAACATTTTGTTTGGTCTAATATCAACTTGTCTGCAAGATACTCAGCAGGTAAGTTCTATCAGAATCTTGTTACTGGAGCTACATCTAATTTGTTTAGATGGTAGAAAACATGCAGCTCCAACAAGCTGGCAAGCAAACGAGCCTACAGAAGTTCAGTACCATGTATCTAGGACTTTAGAGGCTGTTACAGAGGATTCTGTTCTACCTAGAATTGAGCAGCACCGCCCTCTGCAGCCTCCAGAGGACGTACTGACCAATGGAGCTATATATAGGTCCAAGTTCATGTATGTAATCCCTCAGCCATAAAAGCACCAAACACATAGCTACGCACAGATCATGATTTGAAACCAACTTCAAACCATTAAAGGCATTCATCACTACCTGCTCCTAAATACATAGCCAGTTGAGTGTTGTATCAGTTAAGATCTTACCTGACATTTATATCTGCCTGATGTTCCAGCAAAAAGAGTGCACTCTTACTGTCTTGTCTCTGTATTGCCATATGTAGTAGAGTCTGACCGTCTGACATTGTGTCATTGATGGATGCCCCAGATCCAAGCAGCTGAGCTGCTATTGTGTGCATGCCTAAAGAGTTAATGCTCATTAGTATTTTACCGTTAGTTCTATAAAAGAGACACACTGAAGATTAAAAGCTTGAAGCTTTATTAATTTTCAGGAATTACAGTAAGAGATGCATGGAATCTATGCTAAAGCCTATTCAAATTTACATGAGCTAAATCAACTCATGACTCTACCCAGCTTGAATATTCATTTACAGACTTAATGAATATATATTACTGAGTCCTTTTGGTCTTGACTAAAGACACAGGATATGGTCTGGTATACAGCACAGCTTTCCCAATAGCTCTGCCAACTTAAATGCAGTGGAATCCTCCCTAGCCATACCTAGCCTAATCCTTCATGTCATTTCTGACTTTTGTCCAAACATATTAACTTGGTACATTCATAAGCTATTCCCTGTTCAGCTTACTTCCTCCTTTATCTCAGATGATGGCAATGGTAGAGAGAAAGCTACATTTCATGTTCCTTTCATTAGAAATCTATCAGTAAGTCAGATGTGAACATTCAGTTTTAGAAGGTGAAGAATCATCTAAGGCTCTCCTTGACGGTTTTTCTCACTAGCAGCATGAGCCAGGATATGAACACACACCTGCTGTTTAGTCTTAAAAATCTTACATCACAGCTTCCACATCTTTGTAAACTCTTCTTGTTTTGAAGGCACCTACCTGTCCACAGAGCCAGTCCCAGTACAGTCTGGTCTCTTGAGTCCTTTAGACTAAAGTCAGGAATAATTTGCAAGTTGTTGGTAGCATGAAGAGCATTAGCTAGAAAAAAGCATAAGGAGTTAGAGCATTCTTCTATTTGACCTGCAGTTGCACATTGAAAGCTGCAGGAATAGCAGTGTCACATTTTCAAGTGCGCTGTTCCTTTAGCAGTCAGTTTGAAAGATCTGAGCGAGANTTGACCTGCAGTTGCACATCGAAAGCTGCAGGAATAGCAGTGTCACATTTTCAAGTGCGCTGTTCCTTTAGCAGTCAGTTTGAAAGATCTGAGCAAGATACCTTTAGTTTCCCAAATGCAATACTGCTTAGGATTCATGTAGTATTGCCACTACTGCTTAATCTTAGTACTTACATTAAAAACATTCAGCTTTCTAGCTGAGAGGCTTAACCTGCCCCCTTTCTACCTCTATTTCCAAATAGAGTAGCCTACACAAAGTTCTGAGAATGAGGAGTGGAGTTCGTACTGCAACATGATGGCAGCATCCCTCCTTCTCAGCTCCCTGGCACGGAGGATATTCTCCCCAAATCACCCACTCCCTCTAAACACCACTTATGGTAGGAGATAAAATAGCCCAAACTTCAGCTCTCAAACTCCCTTCCTGCTGCTAGAAAGGAAATGCTGAACTAGCAGCATTTAATAAGTTGTTATCTGCTAGTATTTCAGTACTCAAGTCTCAACTCTACCACAATACCAGCATTACTCTGTACAAAATCCTCTTACTGAAAGAGTTGAGGCAGGCAGAAGTCTCACCACAGAAAGATGTCTTTATCCATATTTGACTCCAGCATTTACCAGAACCACATGCTTTGACAGGGGGAGAAAAGGAATCTCAGTTGTACAGCTAGAATACAACCTGGGGCTAAGCGTTCAAGTCCATTATCTACAGTGGAGAATTTAGAAAGATTTATGGGCCAATTAACTTTCCAGTCTCAACACGCAGATGATTTGAGTTTAAGACTATGTTTAGCCATTCTCACTAATTGCTCTACTTAATGTTTAAAGGAAGACATTCTTTATTAGTAGTTTGTCAAAATACTTTAGATGTCATTTTGACATACCAATCCACTGCAGCATCAACAGTCTGAACCAGAAAAAAACTTACCTTTTTGTTCCAGGATGACCGACACCACATCTGGGTGATTATAAGCAATAGCCATGTGAAGGGGAGTTTGCAGATAAATGCTCTCTGCTGTTGGAGAAGATGTATCCTTCTCACTCAGCACTGCTTCTCCTGTCTGGATGTTTGGATTGGCTCCTTGTTGCAGAAGTTCTGCTGTCAGGTTTGCTAGGCCATGCCTACAGGCTGTGTGCAGTGGTGTTTCTCCCTTCAATAAACAGAGTACTAGGTTAACAGCTTGAGACATGAAACCCAGTAGCATAAAAGCTACTTCTCCTCTATGCCACGAGAATTGGTGAGAAGAGCTCACATCACAGTAGTTGAAGCTCCTTAGGACTTTCAAACTACATGAGTTAGCCTATCTTAAGGAGTTCCTCACAAGAGGCATGTGTTAAAAGCATGTTAACAACTTGTGATACTGCAAGAACAGTGCCATGAGAATGCAACAGTTGTCTGATCACTAGATCAGACTGATACCTGAAAACTTGCAAAAGGCTCAGCAGGTTTTCCAGCCTGCTTTAAGCGATTGTTAGCAATAAGAGATCTCTGCTATCTCATTTCTGAAGAGAAATAAAGAAACTTTCAGACTACAGTCTGAAAGTTTCTGCTTTTACCCATTTGTTTTGGTGGTTGACTTTTGCTCCATGAGTTGCTAGGAAGAGAGAAGCTGCCTCATTTCCTGCACCAGCTGCCCTCTGAAGCAAGCAGTTTCCTAAAGAAAAAACAGAAACACTGTCAGGAGTGCTATTCCAACCTCACTTTGATAATAGTAAGTGTGCTAGCACCTTCCCTGCTACTTACAACATTAAAATTTGAAGCCAACAAGGAAAATCCTACCTACCAGTTGTCCCATTGCAATGCTGGGCTGTCATGTGCACTACTATTAAGCATTTACACATTTTGAAACTGTAAAGAGGATGTTAGGACCTGACAAGGAGTCCAGATTTTCTGTCACTTCCTGCAAGTCAAGCTCAGCTTAGGACCTGTCAGCATTCCAGCTCTGGGTAAAGCAACTTCCACCTACCATTTATTATACAGCAAATGCTGCTGAAACCTCATTCAGCTCCTCAGAGTGCAGCTAACATTGAGCAATTAACTTACAAGCCTTCCACCTACACAGAAATACAAACCTCTGTTTTACCTGTTACTGGGTCTGGAGCATCTGTATTGCTGCCTCGTTGGATCAACCTTGCTGCAAAACTGTTCTCATCAAATGAGGTTCCATTTACAACAGGGGCATCCTCAAAAGGGTTTACAGACTGATCGGACGACACAGTGATATACTGAACTGCAAGCCACAGAGCTGTGCTTCCTTCGTGATCCTTCAGCTCCAAGTCTAGTCTAAAAATAAGAGTAATGTTCCCCAATTTACACCTTAAAAAGTGGTCCCCAATGCAGCTTAAATTTCAAGTGTCTGTACAGCTGTACTAGTTTATCTAACACCTCACTGACAACTTTTGCTTGCCAAGAAGCCTACTGCAGCTCCAGTTACTTCATAGAATTTGTGAATACTTTGAAACAAGCAAGACACCTTTTAGTGTGTACTAGATTTAAGCTCATTGCTCCTAGGAGAAGCATGGCTGTAGTAGGTTTGGGCTCCTATTTAGTGCAACAGAGGCAAATCCTCCTGTATTTGAGCAAATTGTGTACAAGAAATGCAAATTCAACTACAAATTGAGTCAAACGAAGTATTCTGCTTCATCACCCTAAGAAGTCACCTGTATTAGCTTTAACCAGAATGCAAGTTGAACTCAAGAACATACTCAGACATTTTAAGAGTCTTACTACTCCTTTTAGCTCCACTAAAAATGAAGTTATTGCTACATTATTTCAACTAGCCCTCTTTGAAAAACACTGAGATGCAGTTTGCTTCCTCTTTACAGTAGGGCAAAAACTTACTTGACTTCTGGCACGTTAAGTTATGCAAAGCCTTTACAATTTCACATCCCAAGCCTATTGCTAGCCTTACTATAAGGCAAAAAAGCATAGAAGAGTTGTTAAACCACTTTTCGTATCTTCACTGTACAAGTGTACTTTACATTTAAGTGAGACTTACTGTTTGCAATGGAGAAGCTGACTGAACACAGGTTCATTCCTGACCACAACTGACACATGCAATGGTGTCCTGCAATTGGAGCAAAGTACAGTTACATTAGTAATAAGCGAGACACTTAAGATTTTGTCTATGGTCACCAACATGCTGCTACAGATTTATGGGGTTGACTTTTGTCTCTGCTTTCAGAGGGGCACAAGCAAATCTCTAAAGAAAGAACAATCTACCCTTTCAAGGGACATGATTCAAATTAATTTACTAGTAAGCAGCTCTTTACACTAATGTAAGAGCTAACCTTCAAGGGAAAAGCACAAGAGCTTGACCTATCAGAACTGAGCAGCTGATATACTTCAAGTCTTCTATATCATTTTATGTACTTGTTTGCCAGCCCAACCTAACCTGCAAAGCATTTTACAGGCCTTACATTTCACACAAACACACTGCAGATACTGGCTCTCAGATAATTTCTGTTTCACTGACAGGTTCAAAGAGAAGCACCTTTCAGGAGTACTATTTGTCATCTTAGCTCGCTTACTTGACTGTTCAGTGATTCCATAAAGGCAAATTAATTGTGTGCCGCATGTTCCCACACTATCAACTCACCCCAGTTTTCTATAACAGTTTTCTATATGCTTTAATCAGCCATAACAGGGTACCACTCAGCCTGCACAGCTTTCTGCTTTGAGTGCTACCCACAGGTCTCAAACTGGATTAATGAATTCACCTTTCTTGCTTCCAGTACCACCTGTGCTTCACTGACAGACCTGAGCATGTTCTTAATGGGCTGCATCTAATCACTAAAGTAGCATCTGTTAAACTGGTAGCAAACTTTACTTCACCCAGTATTTACCTTCCTTTGTTGTCTTGCATATTTGGATTGGCTCCTGCCTGTAAGAGGGACTCTGCTATCTGTGCCATCTCTGCCATGACATCTGGCAAATGCTTCTTGGGGCTGTATGATGCCACAAGGTGCAGAGGAGTTTCCTGGTCTCCCAATGTAGCAGCATTCACACGGGCACCATTTTTAATGAGAAAGTTTGCAGCAAATTTATCTCCTTTTATGAAACAAAAGAAAGTTATTTATGGATACACTGGAAACCTATATACTTTATACAAGTCCAGAAAATGGATACACGTTTTCCCTCTATACCATACAATCATTCCAATACAGGTGTCTGCTCTTAGAATGTCTTAGCAACAAGTAACTTCAAGAACACTTGACTGCAAAGTCAAGATTAAGATATTTCATAACAAACTCTTGGTAAAAGTGTTTTGCCCAGAAGTTACATGTGACAAGTTCACACACTAGTTTGTTACAGTGATACTGGAGTTTGCTAGCTCCTCTATCGAGATAAATCCATGGCTGCTTTAATGCACAATCAGACAAATTGTGAGACTAAACATACAAGTAGTTTTTGAACAAAAAGGCACTATTCCAAGGCATCAGTCAAAAGTGTGTAGTTGAAGTTAGTCATCTGTTCAGTACTGCTACATAAACAAGCAATAACATAGCCTTTGCTCTTGAAAGTTTAGGTCCCATTATATATAAGGTAAGGGCTTCAACAGCTAGGACCCACCATGCATGGCATTCCTAAGAAGTCCCTCTTGAGAGCTTCTCAGGAGTCAGAACTCAGGCCCATTTCAGTACATGAAACCTTGGACTTGAAACACCAAGATGCAGACGATGACTTCTGGGTAATACTGATTCACCTTACTCCAAAGACTACCTTGAATAGACAAATTCCCAAGTTGCTTATCCCGAATGCAAGACTGGAGAACAAAGATGATTGTTCGCCTCTATAAGGCAATATAGTTTGTTGTATTGTCCCTGCCAGCAAAAAGCAAAACCCCATTTTCCAATTGCCACATCTGACATTCACCCACTCTCCAATGATCATAAGAAACAAGAATTAAGTTCAGACAGTTTGCTTCAGCTCCATTTCCAGAACACGTGATCATTAACAGTGATTAATTCACTGAAGCTTTGGTTACTGAAAAGCAAGCATTCATTCTCATAGCTCTAGCTTAGACTGAAAGCAGACATTAGAACTAGAGGAGAAATGCTAGTATTAAGTATGAAGAGCAGCCTGCTACAATCTTTCTAGTGCTTTACAGGCCTGCAGCCATCACAACACTGACCTATGCCTAGAAGGTCTCCTACTCCTGCTGCTGAAGTTTCATTCACAGGATCAGACACCAGCATTATCCTGTTTAGATATGTAGAAGATTAAAGGAAGAAGTGTCAGGAGCTTCATTTTGAGCTCACAAAACTTAAGCTACTTCCAAGAGCCCAGAAGAGCCTGCTGTTAAAAATAAACATACACTTTTAACTCTTAGCACTACAATGCCCACGAGGTCCAGTCACAGGTAAGGTTCCTGTTGTGCTTGGCTTTTCAGAACAGTTGCCAAAGATATCATCGCAGGCAACTAGTAGCCTAAGGCATTCACTATAGATTTTCACCAGACTTTGGCCATAGGCCAAGATGATGCTGCTCCAAAGCCTTCATGGTTGCTGTGGCCACAGTACCAGGTCCTATTGTGCTCCACGTCTCCCAAGATGTATTTTCCACTCTAAGGTGGTGAACAGCTCAACATAACCATGTAGTTGTACTCAGACTTGACTCTGGTAACTATGCTACTATTCACTGGAACCTAGAAGACAGTCAGATTGACTTAGAAACACCTCCACCTGCTCCTCATCCTCTTCCATTCAGTTTTTCCTCCCCTAAAACTGTTGTCCAGTAATGAGGACCCTTGCTGGTAACCATAATCACAAAGAAGCATGTGCTGCATTCAACCCAGGTCTAGAAAAAGGCTTAATCTTTATTTGCCACTAGGTTATCCAGCTCGATTCAACTATTTGTCAGAAAGACACTGTGTGGTCAAATTACAATATTGTCAGTATCTCCCTACATTTCTTCCTTTAGCAGACAATACTCTACTACATTGCTTCTGGATGTCATGTAGTATAAGTTTAGTTCACCAGCCAGCACACTAGCTTTCAGATCCCAAATAAGAGTTTGTTTAGTTTAAGTTAAAAAAAAAGAAATAGAACAAAGTTCATCCTTGATGACAATTTTGTAACTGAAGTGTCAACTACAAAGTGGCACAGGAACAGACTTTGGAATATACATTCCACACTGGGAACACGTGCAAGTTAACAAGGCTTCATATCCTATTTACTTACCTCTTTGAATGGCTTTATGTAATAGACTCCAGCCTCTCTTGTCTGCCCTGTCTACATCAGCCTTGTAGTTGACCAGCGTAGTTGCAATACTCTCCAGTCTTTGAGCGAGGGCTAGATCCAAAGCAAGATCTCCATTGTGATCCAATTCATTGAGCTTTCCAGGAAGCTATAACACAAATTCAGACAATTGATATTAGAGGTATGCTCACCAGCCCAACATAATATTTTAACAGCCTGTTCCAACTACAACAATGCTAGACCTTCAGCTCCAATTCTAAATGCTAATGTTGCATTTAGGTATGTGCATCACAGGAAGAAAAAAAAACACAGAAGACTAGCATCCCCACACACAAGTTTACCCAAAGGGTTGCTCAATGAGAAAACACAAGTTCTGTTTGCAAGCCTTCTCTAACTCACAGGAAGCAAGACTAGTATATTTTTAAAAGATGCTGCCTATACAGGCAGATTCAACATAGGAGTAGGAAGAATTATTCCATTATTCCTTTAAGATATCTCAAATACCAATTGGAGTAGCACCTAAGGGTGCTAAGGACTGCTGTAGTCGCAGCTTCTAATTAGGATGGGAGGCGTTCTGAAGGACTAATTGAATAGTTCTTGTTAATAATACTTGAATAATTCTTCCTTTCCCCTTGTTATGGGACAACTTATTTGCTAGTTGGTTAATGTTCATCTGAACAAAACAAATACCTGCTACTTCAAACATTCAACAGAAGAGGAAAAGCATTTGTTCAAAGAAGTTACGCTTACTGAACTGCCACGAAGCAGCAGAGTTGACTATTACAATATTCAACTTTAAATGTGCATAGCAATATCAAGTATTGGATTTTATTGGATGCAAACTATTGCATGCAAGATATTTTCAGAAGTGATTCATCACACTTAATTATGTCCTTACGGATCCTTTACTGCTAGACCTCCATTACATCCATAGAAGTAGCTATGGCAATAATAAGCACGCAAACAAGAATTAGTGACAAAAATCAGTAACAAGGTTCATACTGGTAGTTAGAAATTAGTTATTTGAAACACCAAATTCTAGAAGACTAATCAAGCCAGTCTCACTATACCTGTGAATCCATTTCAATAAGATACAAAAAGACTACATCTTCTCTCTCAACTTTAATAGCCTTATGCAAAGGATACTCTGTCTTGGACTTGAACATTTTATACAATAACTGCGCACTCATGCTACTGAAGTCTTCTTTGCGCAAGTCATCCTAGAAGCAATAAAAAAGGGTAAGCAATACTCCTATTTTATAAATAAGGCATTGCACAATATAATTATGAAGTTCACAAAACAAGTTCAGTTAAAAGTTCCATTTCGATACCATCACATCAAGCAGCAACAACCCAAGATAGCCTTTTAACACTGGGAAGAAACACTCAGAAAGTTCTACATCTTACACTAAAGTTTCAAGATCAGTGAGTGAAACTTTTTTTTCCTTTTGTCTACAGACATAGAAAACCAGCATTTTACCAGACATTACAGTAGATTAACATCTAGTCTCTAAACTAATTCTCTATCTGGACTTAAATCACAGATTAGAGGGGTCTTTTGCCAAAAAGGCCTACAACTACTGAAGCCTGACAACTCCACAGAACTACAAAAAAGCCTGCATAAAAAGTAAACAAACTTAAAAGTATAAGACCTTACGTTTGAGTTAGTGCTCCTTTGACTAGAGAGAAACAACCTAATTTCCAGATGAATACAGTGGCAAAAGTTAGCAGCCAGAAGCAGGAAAAATTTGAAATGGCTGACCTACAGGTTCACATAAAAGAATCTTTTTTTATATATTCACAGATCAAAGCACTCCCCTCTGCTCTGGCACTAGCCAAAGAAACATCCACATCTGTATAACACATTTTATATTTAGAATAACCTAAATCCTCACACACTAGTCTGCTGTTAAGTCTTATTTTAAAGGCTAATCCATTACACAGTTAATCAAACTTTCCTCAAAATAACAGATCAGAGCAAACAAAACTTCCAAAATAGTTACAAAACTCCTTGCCACTCCCTCCATTACAGAAGACAAATTCTTCCCTGACTTCCCTGGATTATTTTTAGAAGTAAAAGCAGGCCTGGGATTTGTGATCTGTATAGACAGACACAACTATGGATGAACTTCTAAACAGTTCAGAGTCCAGATCTGATAAACTACCCTCTTGCTTATTAGAATACAGTCCGTTTGGTTTGGCTCACTTCAGAAAGCAAGATGCTTTTTAAGCATCTCCAATGAACAGAACAACTCCAGGCTACTTCCCAGCAGTCAAGCCATTCACACCAAGATAGACAACAGTCATAACCTCTAAAAACAAAAAAATCTTAGAGAAGTCATTTAAATGTGCTTTCTTTCAAACATAAATATGAATTTGTATTGTAGAGAACACCAGATAACACACAGCATCAAAAGCACATACTATAAAGATAATAGAGACAGATGGGAAGAGTCACTCCTGCCTCAGAAGCAGCCCCTTCACTCACACCAAGGGGACAAGGCAGGGACATGTGACAGCTTTTTATCAACACTGTTGCTCCTTCCAAACTTATAAGGGTCAGCGTAATAGGTTACCATAGCCACTGAAAGTTATCAGGAACCCATGTAATCTCTACCCCAACTGGAATGCTTGAATGCTAGCATACCAAGAGACACTCCTGGGGTTAGACAGTACAGTAAGTTAAGCAAAATTCTACTGATTAAGTTCCTATACTCTCCATTTTCCTTCTTGCTTCCTTTGGCAGTACTTACCCAGTGACTAGCTATTATCTCAGCACAATAATTCAGAAGAGTGCTAGCATTCAGCTCCTCAGCAGTCTGATAGAAACGAATGCAGTTCCTGACATTAACTAGCGACATAACTCCTTTTTCACATCTGTCAAAATAGGAAAGCCAGTGTTTAGTAATGAGGAAACAGCTTTACTGTAATCACTCTCCCATGCTGTAAGAGAGTCCTATATACTCCTTTCCCTAGATGTCAGTAGAAGATGGCTTGGCCTTGTTTTACTACAAGGCTAAGTGGCACGAACATACTTTAATCAGAAGCCCTGTAAGACAGTTTCCATAAGAGCAGACTTTTATAAGAATCCATCTAAGCTAAAGTTCCATGATAACACCACACACTGCAGGAGCCTGCAAGTGCAGACAGACATCCTACTTCTCTCAAGGGAAAGAACTGCAGTTCCTTCACTGTTATGAAGTAGGGAAGATGTCTATCTCTACAAGTACTACAGTGATCACAAGCAGCTTTTAAGCCAAAGCTAGAAAAATGCATGCCAAATACAACCATTTGTTTAATAAATAGAAGGGATAAGCTTTAACACCAGATCCCCCTAATCTTTACAGCTGTGAAGCTATTAGTTTCTGTTTATGGGAAGAAAATCCAAGTACCTCAAAAAGAAGATGAAGCTAAGCATGCCAGTAATCTCCAAGCATATATTAAGACCAAAAATGGAAATACTTGTCTCCAGGTGCAGACACCTACCAAAACCTCTAATAATTACTAGCAGCATCCTGTATGTAGACATGTCACTAGACTACCCTGACCAGACAACAATTGAAAAATACTTAGGTAGTATAACACGAATACAGTTTTAGGCTGGTACAAAGCTCAAAGACAGTTTTAGCACTGGCCTTACACATGTCAAACTTCTTTGGTCACAAGACCTGACAGCAATTTCATTTGCTTCATGTTGAGTCACACTTAAATCATAGATTATAAGTGCCATGTACAGCTACAGCCCTCAACACTCCTTGGGCAAAAGATTATTATCCAAAGGGTACTTCATCTTTGACTAAATTCAAGGCTTCAAAGTTGTACAAAACTTAGAGATTTCAATTTGTACACTCAGACTTCTCGCTACCTCTAAATGGTTATTTAGAGCACTCTATACGTTGAAGATAACAACCCAGCCCCTACTAAAATGGTGTAATCATAACCTCTGCAAAATGGCAAAGCCTTCTACTGTTACATTAACCATCTTTATTAAGAAAAGCTGCCACCAAGATGCACAGAAGAACAGCTGTTTAAGTTAAAAATTTTTCACCTGTGGTAGTTTAACACTGCAAGCTACTTGCAGTACTATTGACTCTTCCTAGCATTCTCTTTAACAATTCCTTTCTTGCAACTCTCCAGAGCTTGTTACTAATATACTGATCTCTGCTTCCTCTTAATGCCAAATTAGGGTGATCAGTCTGACTGAGATAGAAACTGGGAAGCAAACATAAAAGCTACCAGAAAAACTGCTACAGTTTAACTGTAGTGCAAGGCTTCATTTCCTGTAATCAACTGAATGTCATGCTGTATTACTGAAAACCTCAAGGCTTTGAAAAAGCAAAATTTTATCCAATTGCCAGCAGCAATCCCCTTATTTCTATTCAAACAAGGCTGGAGAGTTCAAGAAGATTCACTGTATTTATCAAGACTCACCTTTCCCTAAGCAGCTGGAGTTGAAATTTGTTAGCTAGTTTCATGAGCTCTGTCAAGAAGATATCATCTTCTCTTAGCTCAAGTTCATCCGTGTAGATCCACCGCAGCATTTCCATGGTTACTTCTGGGTCAGCATCTGGTACAGAGAGCAACAGAGAGTAATAAAATACCCAAAGAACAATTGCCTATTCAAGTACTTGCTATTCCTCTGTTAGTCACAGCTACCATGAAAAAAAAGACAGCCTCATTGAAACTGTACTGCTTTAGTTCAATCAAAAAGTCAAAACAGAAGAAAAACTGGTCAGAAGTTGAAACAGTAACAATGTTGGCACAGAGCAGGGAAACCTTTTTCCATTGGAACACTGTGCCGAATGCAGGGAGCCCTATAACATCTGCTATCTGCTACACAAATATTGCATATTTAGGGGCCAGGATGCCCCTTTAAAGTCTTTGGTCCCTCATGTATGGCTAAATCCACATCTACATTTGACAAGCACAAGTCCCCTTTCCTATTTAAGAATCCTCCCTCTTTTGTATTGTAGCCACATGTTATGAACTGTTACATTCCAATAAAGGTACTTACACCTTGGTAATGACTACAAAGTAGTTCTAACTGCAGGGAACCATCTCTAGGAAAGGTGCAAAAGAGTGAGCTTAGGAAGCCGGTTCAATTTCAGGTGTTTACAACACCGATCACAAGCCCGATGTTTTTACACAGCAATAAAAACAGAGACCTACATTACAGGACACAAGACAGGTCCCTGGCCATTGGACTTGTGTTTCTCACCTAGTAAGAAGCGTAGTGACAATTCTACTTACAAGGATGTAGATGAGAATTACTCCACAATGTAAAACCAGACCAATTACAACAAAAATACTATTCATTTAGAAAAACCACATTAGTCCCTTTAGCTGTTTTGTTTTTAGAACAAGAAACATACACTGAAGTGTGCTTCAGTTTAAGACACTGAAATACCATCTCCTTTTTATGGAGAGTTGCCCCAGATTACTTGCACAGTACCAGACAGCACTTGGCATAGCACGTACATTGCTTCCTAAGAAACAGGAGGCTCGAGCAAGGAAAGTATCTTTTGCCAAAACTGAAGTAATCAGAAAGCCTACTTGAGCTGCAATAGCAGTTTTGCCTTGGCAGAGATAAGATTTCACTTCCTCCCTCCCAACAGGAGGGCCTGTGTTCATCTTCCTAAAAGAGTAGAAAATTCTGCAGGTTACTTGAACTCTAAAAACACTCAATTTTAAAAGCTGCCTGTATTTTCAAGTTCAGATTCAGACAATCTTAGCTTGCAAGTTAACAATTTTTAGAGAACAGCTTGTTGCTTGCTACAACTATTTCATAACCTAATCCTTGTGCCATTTATCAAATTTTCTAAAAAACTCAGTTTTACACAATAGAAAGTATCATTTACTAACACTTATTTTAAGCATCGTTCTATAACAGAAAGTGTTTGCACTGTTAAACATGCAAGACTGCAGTTACATTTTAGATTCTCAGACTAGCTTAAATTTGGAGCTAGAAATGCTACGGACTGCCACTTGCAACAAAACTACAATTAACGTAAGAGCTTTCTGGTAATAAGTTTCTGTTAGCATAGCACTCAACTGAAAGACTCATTGGCATCTGTTTTTTCATGGCTGCAGAAAGATCCATAAATCCTTTTACAAGAAAGCCTATGCTGTCTCATAAAACCAGCTTGCTGTGACTTGCTTCTTTCCAGTCTGTCTGCACTTAGGGTTCATGATAAGATTAAGTGGAGAAAGTGAAGCCAATGCTTAATATTCAACATGCCAGTCAGCAAACCTGCTTAACTTCATGCCTGTTCTTATTGCTCACAAATTAATTGTATAAGACTCTTCTACGCTGTTAAGTACAGAAAAGCCTGTCAAGAGGTTCAATTTGCAGAAACACTGTCCAGTGTAAGTACATGCAAGAAACAGCTACAGCAGAACAAAACACCATCTTGTAGAAGCCTGTCTTTTAGACTAAAACTCCTCTCTCACCTATTTTGCAAAGGTATCAAAGTGCCAAAACAAGTCACTTTTTAATAACACATCAGTATTTGTCTTTGTTTCCCACACACACTATGTTAACAAGCAGCAAGGTATTTCCATGACACACTCCAGAGAAGTTATGCACACTACCTCAAAAAGCCCTGTCCTTAGAAAGGAAGAAGTCAAGCTCCTCCATATAGATTTGTTTTTCATTATGTTTAGTTGATTCTAGAAAAGACAGGCCACCATTCTCAACCCCTGTTCATTAAAGAGAAAGAAGGCAAGTTATTGATTTAACTAGCGCTAGCACCAAGTTCACAAGCGTACTACTGTGTTTCAGAGACAGAGCTCCATAATTAATGGATTAAGCACCACTTTTTGGACAGCAGTAGTCTGAAACATAAGGAACCTTTTCCCAACAGGCCCTTTCATCAGTCATCCTAAAGACAATCTAAGCATCATACTTGTAAGCAATGACTGACCTGACAGATCCAGCTCCTCTGTTGAGGCAAGGTTCACAAGACTCCACGTATCACTGCGTGCCGCCAAGACAAATTTGTGAGCGCTGATGTGCTTGTCCCCAACCTTTATCTTCAGATCACTGATAAGAGGGGAAAACAGCACATACATGTAAAATGCGGGCTTCCCCTGTGCTTAAGATACATATGGATGCAGCATCTCCATAGCATCCATGTCCTGGTAGCCACATTCAGGTTCAAGTTGTTTGAGACCTCAAAATACATTTAATTGGTTAAATAGAACATCTTGCCAAATGACACAATTCTTGTTTTTCCAGGGAGAAATGCAATGAGGAATTAATATTTAAAGTGCTTGGAGTGTTTTTTAACTTTTTTGGAATAAACTGCAAGGAAGCTATCGTAGAAGACAGGAAAATCCAACAATCTTAAGGTTAAATATTTATGTTGCAGTGTCCATACTAATACTGTCAGCTATGCACCAATGGTTTCGGGCAACACCAAGAAGAGAACAAATCATGTTTGCCAGTAGTTCGAGTACAAGGCAGACTGCAAGAATCCCCAGTTCCCAGGAGACCAGCTGTCAAGAACATTTTGATTTCATTCTGACCCCTTCAACACCAGGTTATCCTTTGCAGTTAGAAAGTACCTGCCCTGCTATTTCAAAATCCCATGGCTTGTAAATGTTCTGACTGTGTAGGCATTATTTTCCAGACTATTTTTTTTAAATCAAAGCACTGCTATAAGTTAGAGTGCAAAATACAGAGATGTTACTTAATAAAACTTGCATTAGGACTTGCTTCCATTCTCCTTTTGTAACTAGACCACTATTCTCTACCTTTAAAACTCAAAAGTTGGACAGAACTGAAGTGCTCCAGTTGTTCTGACATATGCTACCTAACAAATCTTTCTTGCCAGGCACAGAGCCTCTTTCTCAGGGAGGCTCATGAAGAGATGTTAGGGGAAGGACATTTTAAATCAAAACTATGTATTTTCCCCTTACATGACTGAACTCCTTTACTATATTGGCACTGCTTTCGGTAACAGCAAAGAAATTGATAAGTGGCATTGTAGTCTTAGAACTAAATCAGTTCAAGGATCTAGAGCACTGAAGGTGATCCTTAATGTACCTACAGAAAAAAACCCATTAAACCTAATTTTATGTTGAGATTCAAATACACAATATCATTTATACCACTAAGTCACATATATCACTGTCTAAGACCTGTTACATCATACAAACCAGACAAGCTGATTTAATCGGGCTTCTTTACAAACAACAGCAATACAGAACTGGTTTCAAGGACATATCCTTTCAAGAAAGGAGGGCTTTCCAGTTGGTAGAAGATACATCATGTAATTAATCCATCGGCTAGGCATAGATCAGTTTGAAGTTACTTCTGTTCAAAGGGAGTTTTGCTGTTGACAGTGAAAATGGTCAGTTTTCTTTAAACCTGTCTTAAATGTCAGTCTCAGAGATGAACTTCTTAGAACTCTTGATTTAAGAATTGGATTCAGTATTCTACCTGAACTTAGCATGCTCTTACAAATGCAATTCCAGCTGAGGACCCTATTCATACCAGGCAGTAGAAAGACTAGTATCTACTGCAGTCAATAAAGTCAAACGTTCCTGTAATGTCCCTTTCCCCAAAGAGGGATTTCTTACCTGTACTGCTCCTGCTGGTAGAGTTCAGCTACAATGGCAAGAAGTCGACTGATGAAAGTGTCACTGGCATTGTCTTGGTTAGCCTGGGCAGCCAGAAGGTTGCACCTCCTTTCTGTATCAGCTAGTTTCTTCTGCAGCTTTACATACTCCTGGCGGAGAAGCATCAGGTGCTTTTCCAGCTTGGCCACCTCCTCTGCAGAGGCACACAGCATTACTACATGGTTGAAACATGCACACCTTTGTTTTGCATCCAAGGGCCACTTAACCCTACAAGCACGTTATACACGTAGTTCAATCAGGGAACACTCCAATAAGAGTCTCTTCTCTTCCACACTACTTGAGTATCTCGCCTCCAATATTAAACCTTTTACCATTGTTAGCCATAAACACATTGAAAATAATCAGAACACAGTGACAGAAGCCACTTGGAAAGAAAGTTCCCAAATCCTGTCCAGTCAGGAATGCCATAAGCTTTCTAAAACCACGGGAGTCCACAACTGTGGAAATTATGGTGGTATAGAGGACTAACTCTTCAGTTCAGTTAAGATGCTGTTTGACTTTACAGCTGAGGCATCCACCACAAGCAAGCATTAGAACAGTTGCTGACATACCGTATCTACCTCAGAGTACTTAACTGACCTGTTTAGAACTTCTCATGCTGTCAGCTAAGAAACTCCTTAAGAAACGGCCACAGTGGAAAACAGATTCTCCCCAGAATCTGTTTTAAAGGTCAGTCAAAAATATATAAAACTCTACTTACTACCAGCACACACACACTCCTCCATCGGAGGCACTCACTGACAGGTGGCACTAAGCAGAGTCAGGTCTGTGGTGGCTGCTTCAGTTCAGAAGTAGCACAGCAACAGCACCTAGGAATACGATCCTTGATCGATTATTTCCATCCCATTGCAGAACTCTCTTTTCCACCACACTTAAGTGGTTACTCCACAGGTTGTGGTAAGTTAGGGCACTGAACTCAACCCAGGCCACCCATATGAAAAACCTCTACTTCACTGCTGGAAGAAAACATCTGTACAGGGGCTTAGAAACAGCCCAACTTATGAATACTTGCACAAACTGTATGTAGCTATCAATCATTGTGCTTAATTGATTATTTCTCCCATCATTAAGCTCATTTTCCAAATAAGGTACAAATCCAAAACCAGTCCTAAAATGAGAAGGGGCAGGGAGGAGAAGTTTGGAGGCTAACCCATGATTTTAAGTAGCAAAGTTCCTACAAGATTACTCCCTACCAGCCAGGAATTCCTTGTTGAACAATATTTCTCAAATATTTACTAAATGGAAATCACTACTACAAACAATGAGAAACCGAGCTCTATTGACCAGTGTTTTCTTTCCTCTTGCTTCTGTAGAAAAGTTCAACAGCATAGCTGCCCTTGGCCTTGCTCCAGCACAGGCCCCCAGGGCAGAGCATCCTCCTCTAGCTCAGCTGCAGCCAGAACGCCTCATTTAGTCTTTCCTCTACAGACTGCTGCAGCAAATGCTCCCTCATAAGTCTTTTAACTTAACTACTGTAATGGATAAGCAGAAGGTAATTTACCCTATTTTACTCTTTAGTTAATACTATTTCAGCAGGTTCTGCAGTGTACTTCCTTCAACAGCCATTTATTTAGCTTCATCCTTTAAAAGTGAATAGATATCATCTCCTTTGGGATACTTCCCTTATTCTGTTGAAATATACTATGACTTCAGAACTGTGCTACCAACATCAAACCAACCCTCAACAAGGGTTTGAAATTTGGCTCTGGTCTTTCTATCTAAAGATAAACGCCGTTTCAGTGTTCCCAGAACTAGAGGGACATGTCTTAACCAATGGTTCCTTCCTGACTGATTCATAAGGAAGGTGTCAAGGGTGGCACACAGAAAGCCCTACTGTTACAGTAGGGACAGCAAACGCCTGCTCATAGCCGAAAGTGATCGCTGAAAGACACTTTTACAGAGCTGCACCAAAAGTTAGTGTATGAACAGCACCTCTGTTCATACAGTGAGATTTTTAGGTGCCATACAAATTCAAATGCCAGGAACAAGAAGTTGCCTGCTAAACCTCATAGCATAGACCATCTTAAAGAAATACTGTGTCTTCCAGCCAAGCAACGATAATGTGAAGGTGGGAATAAAGAATCTCAAATATTCTCATTTTACCAAAGTGAGCTCACTGGCTCCAAACTACTCTGAAGTCAACAGGATGCAATGCAGAACCACCTTAAACCCTCAAGCAGCAGTAGCTTAAGCATTATGCATAACCAAAAACCAAGCTTGTGACTGCTGCTTCCAGGGCAATCCAAGACAATCACTACAGGCAGTGAAAGCACCTCAATGAACTGAAGCTTTGAGAAATTTGGTGTTCGGGTTGGCAGCATACACTTCCTGTAACCTCAGCGAGAGGGATTAATAGGTACTTGCTTGCTGTGAGAACTACAAGAGCTGTAAAGTAAGAGTTTCTCTTATTCTTTACATGACAACATGCACACCAGTTGTGTAGTAGCTACCACTCACAGACAATATTTGATCTTACAGCACCTTTCCAGTGCACGTTCAAGACAGTCCTCAACGTCCAGTTAACCAACATTCACTGCAAAAGAGCAAAGCCTCGAGTTTTCCCTGTATGCTGCTTTTCATTTAAATGGTAAGAGAGTTGCTTAAAATAAGAGCTGCTTCAAAAGCAGAACCTGCTCAATCTCAGGTAGAAGCACCACCTCTATTTAAACAAGTAGTACTACAACTCCAGGCTTACAATTTACAGTCCTCAACTTTGGAAGGGGGAAGAAGTGTCATCACTTTTAAAAAAAATAAACAACAATGTAAAACGACCATCATATCTTCACACTGGCAAGCATTTTGACAGAGCACATATTATTGCTAGTCCACATTATGTACGACCGACCATTCCTCTGTCCCCCAAGTACAACATAGTTACTGCATGCATACGCACATCTAATGAAGATCATCACATTGAGACACTGAAAGGACAGCCTCACTGGAAGATACCAGTCAGTCTCTGGCTAAACATCAATTCACATGCATCAGTGAAGAGGATACCTGGGTTCCGCAAAGACACGTACACAAAGTGACTCCCTTTCTGGGCCCATACTCCAGGTATAGAGTTAACAGATGGCCAGACATGAAATCAAAAGCAATGTTTGTTAACAGCTGTCTGGCAGCTAGACTAGCAGAAGTTTATGTTCCATACCAAAGACTTTAAAGACGACTTCAGAAAAGGCTATTGCCATTTTCTTACAGGAGAAGGCACAAAAGTACCCAAGAACAACTAGACAGCTGAATCCAAAGAGATAAGTAGGGAGGCCACAAGCAATGGGGTGACAGATAGTATGTACTGAAAACAAGAGGGAGGGTCCAGTGGAACCCATCAAGATGAGTCACAGAAGCTATATGGATAAGCTTTTACTTACTTACAAAGTGGACTCAAGTGAAATATTTCAGAAAAAAAGTATTATTTCCTTATGCCTTCAAGTCAGGTCCTTCATCCACGCCTCCACACTCTGACCCTTGTCTCCCCAAGGTTGTACAAGTTTCTGCTTTCTTGTTCCTCCTCATTTTTGCACACTTAAGATCTTTACCCTGGCAACCATCCCAAAGTACTACAGCACACTTCCTGCTGCTCTATACTCTAATCCAACAATTTCTACCCATGCCGGCAGGTAACAGTATCCTCTGGTATTGGTGGTTCAGGACTCTTACTGAAATTACAAAAGCAGGCTTAGCTCTTGTATTTATAAACTGTTGAATTAATTTGTTACTAGTAATTGCAGGAAGTCTGATTCAGGACTTCTGCACACAGAAGCAACAATTCCACCAGAAAAAGCACTCAGCTTCTGAGCCGATGACCACAGTCTGACAAGTTCCCTTCCTTAATAAGCCTTCACTTTTCAACTGACTCTCCAATACCATCAGCTCTTAATCAGAAAAGCGTTGCTGTAGATAGGGACTTTGTTTGAAAGGATGAAATGAGCCCCTCCACCCAGATATCATAGGAAATTGAGTGGGGAGAGCTACAACTCCCCCTTATTACTCCTGTTCATGCAGGATCATTCACTGATCATGTGCTTTCTTTAGCCAAAAGATCAGAGAACTATGTGAAACAGGGAAGAATCTCTGAGAAGTACAGGTATCTGAAACAGGACTTGTATCAACTGCAGGATCATTCTGCAGAGTAGGACCCTGAGCCAGAGCCTCAGATCCTTGATGATCTTGGTGGGGAGTTTCATCACCTGAAGACATCTTTGACATCTAATGCCCACCAGAATTGTGTCACCAAGGCTTAAAAAACAGGCCTAGGAGGCTGGCCAGATGAATATAGTGGTATTTCAGCACACAAAGTTATGAGCTACTCTAAGGATTTATTAAGCCAGCTTGAGTGCAGCATCCTCTTGGCTAATGCACACCAGGAGATCAGCATCTGCTAGTTAATCTTCCACAAGTGGTTTTAAAATTCTACCACTGAGAGCTGCGCTTCCAGTCTTAAAATCACAGCCTTCACCTCTTGAAGTTAGAACCTTCCTTTCCTTTGTAACTTGGGGCATTTTAGCTCAGTTTGCCGACTCAGTTTCCTCCAGGGAGAAAAGAGGAAGCTTCTGTCTTGCAGACAGGCGTGGGGCTGCAAAGATCCGAGTGGGTTTTTTCAAAACCCATTACCTCAGTCAAATTAATTTTGAAACGGTGTAACCGATAGCCTCCAAGCAAAACAAAAGCCGCCCAGGAGATCTGCAGATCTCGTTGTAGGCCGAATTTGACAACAGGGCTGCCAGCAGCAAGCGACCGGGGGTCTGCAGCAGAGCCCCTCCGCCTCCCTGCCAGACAGGCCGCTGCCCGCGCCGGGCCGCCCTCACGCCGGCGGCACCCCCCGCCGCTGCTGCCGCCTGACCGGCGAGGCGCGGGGCGGGGGTCGGCGCGAAGTGCTGGCGGGCTCCGCACCACCCGCAGCGCCTCGGAGCCACAGCTACCCCAAAGACAACGCTGCCCCGGGGCAGAGGCGCCCGCGCCAGGCCCGCCCTACCCCGGGGGTGTTAGCCCGCGGCCCCGGGCAGGACAGAGCCCCCCCCGTACCCCGCCATTTCACGTTCACCGCGGGCAGGGCCGACCCAGCGCCACGTACGGGAGCCCCGCACGGCGGCTGCCCCTGGCCCCCTGCGAGCGGAGAAGCCACCCCCGGCCGGCGGCGCTCCCCGTGCGCCCGCGGCCCCGCCCGGCCCCTCACCCGGGCTCCCCCCCTTACCTTCCGCCATGTTGGGTCCCGGGCCGCAGCCCTCGCGAGAGCCGCCGCCCGCCCAGTGCCTGGCGCTCTCGCGAGATCAGCGCGGCACCCGGAGCTGCGGCCGCCACCGCCTGTGCTCAGCGGGAGTTCCGGGCGCGCCGTGCCGGGCTTCGCGCCGCGACGCTTTATACCGGTGGCTCCTCCCCGCCTCAGCCAGGGAACGGCCTCCTGGGAGCCGGCCCGCGGGTCTGCCCCTGAGACAGGAGGCAGCCGGCGGCTGGTTTTGACCGCCCTGGGGTTTCTGTGCCGCGCTTAGGTACAGCGTCCCGGCCCGCTGGTCCCTGCTGCTGCCCTGTGGTGGCTGTGGAACAGCGCGATGGCCGCGTCGGCAGCAAAACGCCGAGAGTCAGAGCTGGAGGGCTGGGAAATGCGGGAGAAAAACGCCCAGCAGCAGGGGAAAACGCAGCCGGGGCCAGGGCGGGACGGCGGCCTCTGCTCTGCCGGCGCTCGACCCGCACGGAAGGGCACCGTCGTGCACTGGCTTCAACGCGCACCTTCCGCCGCTCATCCAGCTTAGGCCAGCTAATGGAAGTGCCAACGTGGGCTTTCAATCTGATGGGGTCCCTTCAGCGCACAGCTATTACTCGTGTCATGGGTACTTTGGTTTCTGCGCGTATTGCTTTTGTTGCAGGGTCAACAGCCACGGCAACTGATCTGTGCCGGGTGGGTTGAGAGCAGAGGCAGGTGATGACGAAGGAACAGTAACAAAATCATTTCCTCGAGCCATGCGTACAACATTGCTGACCCTCGACTGCTTTCATTGCTCGTGATCTTTCCTGCCTAGATGCAACAGAGATACCAAAATATTCAACGCTGATCCAACAGCAATTGTTTTGTTTGCTTTAAAGAGCAAATTTCAAATAAAAGTTTCAACACATTATGCACAGTATTGTTTTACAGACATAATTTTCAAGTTGCTCTGCCTTGTATCTTAAGTTTTCTGTGCCTGTTGAATAAAACAGCGAAACCAGAACTGGGCGTACACCTAGGAGAGCCACCAACTGTAGTTTCTAGACATAGCATGAAACATGACCTGTCTCATTCTTCACAGCTCAATGACAAACATGCACAACTTTGCTACGTAGCTAGCTGACTTACTCCATGGCTTTATGGGTGCTATTGGTCATCTTGAGTAACTGCGAGGAAACAGTTATTACTGCCTGATCAGATTTGGCCTTAGCTGAATTTCTGAGCAACAACAGAGATCAAATTTCAAACTTCTGCTATGCGTTGCATCTGGGGAATCAGCAATCTCATCTTCTGTTAAGGATTTGCCTGGGCAGGAAGCTTGTCTTATTATGGCCTCTCGTTAAACCCAGGCACCTTCTGGTTTGGTTTGAAATCACTCATACGTGCTTCTGAAGGTACGCAGAAATTATAAGACTTGTGGTGCTCCTCTGTTTGCACTGTGACGGCACCACACCAAGAACAGTGCACCAGATGGTACAGACACAAGAAAAAGTCCACCCTCCATCAGCCTACCAAACACCCCAAAATACACTTCTAATCACTTCAGAATTAATGTTCTCTATTTATTTATCATCTAGTTTCCATAAGCATTTTCTAGGCATCACAGCAGGAAAGAATTTTAGCATGACAGCTGAACATCCCTTCTGATTTTTAGAGATCTTCTCTGATGCATAATCTTGGGCAGCATGGAGAAATATTAAAAAGGAATGAGGATGGCCATACTACTTGGATACTTATTAGAACTCCATGCTTTTGACTTTTCCCCCAGCGTCACAGTGTTACCTGCAAAGCAGGCCACCATGTGTTGGGGCAAAAAACAGCACAAAAACTCAGCCATAACTGCAAGCCTGCACAGAACTAGGAAAAGTGTAATTAATCATCCAGTACGCTGACAACCTACATAAACCGAACTATATACAAGAGCTTGGTACAAGTGAAACAGAGTAAAAATGCTGGTTTACTTCATTGTCCAAATATTCTAGTATTATGTGTACATACTGCATCTCTTCTGTGGTGCCCCTATCTTGAGGCTAAGCAGAAATCTCTGGTCATACCAGTAACCCTCACAGCCAGAATCCTTTCACGTGTGGGGTAAGAGCAAACAAAAAAGCCAACTGTGATCACAGAAAAAACATGTAGGCCGTTTCTGTGCTTGCCAGAGGCTTTCTACAACCTGGACATTTGGCACCAGACCCTTTGCCTCTTTCATTAAGTCACCTGGCTTTAGCCGTACCTGCAGCTTGTACGCCTTGACAGCACCTCACAGTAACACTCCTTCCTTTGGAATATCTGGGTCATGTGGAATCACAAACCATCCGGGTAAGCCCAACAGAAGTGGGGTTGCATTTGAATAGTTTACAAAGAAGGAAACCAACACTACTGCGGAATTAACAGTTATTCCATACCACTGATGCAAGACTAATATTTCCAGACCTACCCCTTGAAGAACAAACAAGCAGCTCTTCTAGAGAACAAGTGAGAAAAGTAAAGCTTTAAACTATTTTGTGAAGTTTACAGCTGAGTCAGTTGTGAATTGTATGTGCTGCTTTGGAAGACAAAACAGACAACACTGTTGAACTTGCTGAACGCAGCAAGTACCCATTACCTTGAATTGTTGCCAGCTCTTTAGATACCATGGAAAGGAAAAAGGAAGGGCAGCCCATGGGGGAAGTCCACTGCTAGGTTTAACAGTAGCTTCTTACCAGTGTTTTGTTTATGGAAAGAATGGCACCATGCCACTGAGATTGTGCAGTCCCAACTCTTAGATAAGTGAAAAAAGGGAGCCAGCTGCTGGGCAAGGAACCTCCTCTTCAGCAATTTTAGACAAGCACTCAACTGGGGAACTAAAATCAGCTGTTGTGGCTGGACACTAAACAGCACTGAAGTGCTGCACACATCTGCCTGCCTACAGGAGCAGGCTATCCCATTAAAAGCAATTTTAAGTACTGATTTCTCAAAATAATTAGTTACCAAATATGTGCATAGGCACACTAAACACATCTATGTTTATTTTAAAAACCTGTATGAGGAAGCAGTATCTTTGCATGTAAGTCCTCTTACATGTACTAAACAGCTTTTGTTGTTCTGTATGGCTTTATTGCCCCTAATAATTGTAACATCTGTCCACCCCAACCCACCCCTCAAGAATCTGTCATAGCACGTGCATGTTGCACAGCAACCTGAAACAAAGTGCAGACAGCTAGCAAATTAGTACTGAAGGCTCCTTACAAGGTGACTCCTTAACCCTGGCACTCTTGGTTTATTAGGGGGTGACTCTGTGCTGTTAAAAGATGTGGTAAACCTGGGACAGAGCAGAGAACAGTCAAGTAGTTGCAAGTTCCTTTATAAACTTGCTTTGTAGAAAGGTATTTCAGGTAGGCTTGGAAAACTCTTGTTACCAGGTGCTCCAAGAGTAGTATTTGCCCACTGGAGGGCCAAAGATGGTTACAATAGGAAGAAGGGGGTGTGGTTTTTTGTTTTTTAATTATTTCAAGATTAAATACAGCATGCCAAATTCAACTAATGGTTGCAGATGTTGTTGAATATGTTCAGGTAAGTTGTGCTCCAACTGTGGTTACCCTTCCTATTTAGATACTCAAGACAGCCAGTGTGACACATTCTTATTGGAAAAAAATTATATTTTGGAAGAACTCACTACAGAAGGTGACAGAATTCCAAAAATCAAATTACATGAAAATATACATCGCAATTTTCTTTGTACATTACGTGAGGAAAACTCTGAAGTAGAAGGCAAAGAATATGACGGGCCACAGAAGAGAGAAAAGGGAAAAGGAGGGAAACTATTTTTGATACCAAACCCAGAAGTTAGTCATTTGAAAGCCTACAGATGTGCATGCTTGAACTCAACCTTGAAAAAAAAAAAAACCAAGCCTCACACACACCCCCCCCACCCCACAAACAGGCAATGTAAAAGGCAAAAAAAAAAGTCACCCATAAAAAGCAGCTCAATCCTATCTCAGACTAACTTAGTCAATCGAACTCCCAAATGAAAGCACTCGAGTCAGTTGGAAGTTAAAAATCCAGCAGGCTGCTTAAGGGTGCTCCATGGCCAGTTTTATTGCTATACCCAATTCAAGAAGTATGTGCAATTGGGTTTAAAAAAGGGGTGAGAAGGAAAAAAAAAAAAAAAGCACCTTTGAGACTACAAAGGTCATCATAAAAGAAGACACAAGTAATTGATAGCAAATCCCTTCAGGGTTTTTTAATTAGGAAAATTTTAAGTTCTGATGGGGGAAATAAAAGGGAGCACATTTCCAAAAACCAAGAGATACTAAACTTTAATAAGCAAGAGATTTTAATTAAGCCTCAGTCGGTCAAAGGAAAATTAAAGTGGAGAAAAAAAACAAACCAACTTTTATCCTAATTGGTTTTAGTTTGACATGCTTCACAAGTTGTTGTTGGTTTTTTCTTAAAACTGAAAGGAAACCATGAATAGGGAGAGAAAAACCTGCTAAAATCTTTAGAATTTACACGATTCTATTCCTAACTACAGACAGCATTATTTGGTACAATGTGTATTTGTGGATGTACATGAACAGTATATATATTATCCGGATCATGTTGTGCTATGTACACATCTTTACAATTCTTCCTGAAGGTTAAAGCAGTTCATTAGATTTCAAAATGCGTAATCATCTTGTGTTGGCACTTGTTAGGCTCTTGTCAGCATTGATAACTGGCATGTTTTATTGCAGCCCAGTTCCAGCCAGTGTTTGCCAACTTGTAACAACAGAAGTCCAGCAATAGGTGGGTAGAGTGCAGGAAAAAAACAGTGCCATGTTTCTCAATTGAAGACCTACGAAGAAATCACAGTTATTAAAATAAAACCCCTCACCATCCTCAGTTACTTTAAAGATGTTAAATAGTGTTTCAAGCTCAGGATAATCATTACTTGTTCAGGAACTTTACGTACCTCTAAACAGAAGATGCATATATCCAAAATCATAACCTGACAAAGACCTGAGTTAGTTCAGCACGCTGCGCGTCCAAGCTCAGCTATCAGACTTTCAGGCTCCTGTTACTTGTGTTGCTTGTCAAGTGCAGCGTGTAGATGTTTGATTATTCACACATAGGGCTAGACACCTCTAGGTTTATCCTTGAAGCTTCTGTGCATCACTTACTGTGAACGATGGATGCTGCTTCAACAGCGAAGTGCAGTACAAAGTGGCATTGCAGTGCTTCATTAAGCAACACCACCGCAGCTACCAAGTCAGACTGTGCTTGTTTGAAATCAGCTATATGGCCCCTTCTCATCCAACTCATGGCCCATCACTTACTTAGGAGGAGTCACCAGGACTTAGAAAAGCTTTCTCCTTCCAAAAAAGCAACACAGCCAATTACTTAAGTATTTGTCATGAGCATTGTTTCACCATGGCCAAGTTTAACATGGCAACAGAGCTGAGGTTAGTTAAGGACACTCTGGAGCATTATTCAGTTACTCCCTTTCTCTAAGACAGAGAAAACTGTCAGCTGCATTAACAATTCTTACACTCTAGTTATAAGCAGTTGTAGAGGACATTCCGTTCCTCTGCTTAGCCTTTTGATCAATATTAAGATTTTCATGCTTTCTCTATACTGCAAAAAGCTCCATTCAACCAAAGCATTTCTGCAGAGAAGAGATACTGCAGTATTGGTTTGTCACAGATGGAGCCTTCCCCCACCCCCAACCCTCACAATTCTTACAAAAGTATAAGAAAGGACGTCTCTCCTGCACAACCTTGGTGAAGAAAAACTAACTAGAAGGAGCATTTAGTAAGCTGTTTTAGTAGTTCAGACAGTACAACCCCCTTAAACTACATACTGTGCCGTATTTCCACCCCCCCCCTTCCACCCCCACCCTGCAACAAGTTTTGTACACTGAAGCTAACTAGTTGTATGGTTTTAGGCTTCTCCAGTCAAACGGGTTAGAGTAGTTTATTCGCCAAACCAACCATTAAGAAAGCGCAGCTTCAACACAAAGCTCTGTTTCACTTTTAAAAGCACGAGTGGGAAATTATTAGCTAGTTGAGGAAGTTTTTCCTTGGCATATCAAGATTAAAGTGACCAAAGGCCAGGTATTTAAGGGCCACGTTTCAATATAGAGCTTTCTACAAGAGCTTACTGTGTAAAAAAAAAAATCCCATTAAAGTAGGATGGGATTGTTCAAATTAGAGTAAGTACCTTGAGTCAGAAGCTCAGTTTTGACAGGGTGGCATAAAGTATAAATATCACATCAGCTACTCTCAGGTCAAAACTTGTCCAGGCTCTCAGATATGCTACACAGTTCAGTTTCCAAGCAGAATATAGCTGGTTTTTTGAAGCTTTTCCTAAGCCTTCCCCAGCAAATTTTTTTTTTGCGCTGCTGAAGAGAAAGCCACCTTTCTTGATAATAATATAATGCGTAATATCTCAACTTGATCCTTTCTGATATCCCAGTAGACTTTCTATTAAAATTCCAGCAGATACCTGAAGCAATCCTTTCCGAATGGTGCCTAACAACCTCACTGAAGTCTTACGTAAAATCTACACGCAACACGCCACCAACATCTGCAAGATAAACTCCATATCTATATATGAACTTCAGATAGCAAGACAGGATGCTTTTAAGACTCAAACAATTGTTCTTCACAATAATGAACATGAAAGAATGATTATCCCCTTCTATTACTGGGTATATTAGGGGATTCTACTATCCCCTAGATACTATTAATAAAGCAGGATGAATACTGATAAAAAGAATTTCAACTTCTGAGCAGTATAAATGCAAATGCACTAGGTAAGTTCCCCAATCTTGGCAGAAGGGGCTGTTACTGCCCTTGAAAATTCTTTTAGTTTTCAGTATCACATACAGCCAAAGAACTCCACTGAGACCATACAGCTGAGAAGAAAGGTTGGTTTTGTTGGGGTTTTGGGGGGTTTTTTGGTTTGGTTTTTTTTTTTGCTTCTGAGGAAAAAAAATTAGTTCAGCAACACTTTGGCAGGAAATCCTCAACTCGGGTAACTGACTTGTCTTTACAAGGATACTTACCCTGAAAAAAGTGAAGCTACTAGCTGCTGAATAAGTGTCACTCAAAAGCAGTTTCTTGGCTTTTCCTTACACAGCGGGCAACTTTTCTTTTAAATTCTCCATTTCTGTCTTCTCTCCATTCTTTCTGTAATTGAACAGACAGCTTTCAGATGTCAGTCCCGTAACAGTGTACAAGTTCTAGGAAGACTCCTGGTGTTTTTAGACATTAGCCATCTAGTCAACACCTAAATTTGCTTACAATCATTGAGCTAGTCACTGGAAACCAGTGACATTCAGGGCTTCTGAAAGCTTGCTCCAGGTTTCTATGCAAGCTGCTCAGACAACAGTGAGGACACAGCCTCTTCCCCTTGGATTTTAGGCACTCTCCAAGACTAACCTGGTGGCTAGCGGTATTTCACAATGTTTAGGTGAAAATCTATTTACTTCAGCCTGCAACGTAGCAGCAAATTGAAACTGTAGACCACAATCTATTGTTATGGGTTAGAGAAAAATGCCTTTAACTGCAGTGATGAAAAAAAGGTACACAGCTACTGTGGAGCCAGTAGTTATTTTGCCATTTTTAGGACAGTTTCAACTCCCTCTCAATCTAGCCAGGACACTCCAGGATAGAAATACAGGAGTCACAGTATTCCAAAGAGGCACAGCAGTGCCCTTAGAAAGAAAACACCTCCTAGTTAGATATGGCCGCAAGATATTGGCTCCATGAGGAAGATCTTAACAGAATACTCAGCACACCTAGGTGGATGGTCTCTGTGACAGGTATTGATTTCAGAACTGCATAGATGAAGAACAAAGATAAAGATGAACAGGAAGGTAGGCAAGAGGTTAAGTCTGAACCTGGAGACATGCACACCATAATATCGCCAAAACCCACAGGAAAAAGCACAGCCAGTTTTAAGGTTTTTTTGTGCCAACCTCATGACTAGCTCAGATGAAAGCACAGGAGCACACACCTACGGGTGACATGTTCAGTACTGGCAACAAAGTGGTGGGAAAATATGAAGAGCCCCTTATTTAATGAAATCAGTTCTACAGTTCTTCAGTTTTGATAAAAGCGATATACTCTTACTGCTGGGGTGGGGGAAGGCATAAAAAACAACCTAAACAAACCACTGTTTTTCCTGAAGCAGCCTAGCACACACACCACCTTTTCACCACCTGCTTGGCGTGAAGGTTATAAGGCGTTTAAGTGAGAGAAAATTAGGGTAACTGGTATATCCTAACACTCACCACCTCCAAGCTCACCTAGCCAGTCAGCACATTGGAAAGCCTAGCATGTCTTATCTTTCCAGTGAAAGCACAAATAAGGCTACTAATTAATTTGTTCTTTTCCAGCAATTAACACAGCAAGCACTGGTTCCTTGAACTGGGACATAGGACAGCTTACACAAGAGGGCTTAAGGCCAAGAAAAGCATTGAATTTGTGCCATCCTAGCTTCAGATTTAGTTTTTGTTTCTACTTTTTACATTTTAGTTCTATGAAGCAAGTGTTCAGAATTGAATAGCAAACAGTTTCCAATTTGACAGCAGTCTTTCCAAAATTCTCATTTTAAGTCATGAACTGCTCTATTTGCTTCTGATAGTATCTGTTCAGGCCCCCACCCCTCATTTTTCTCCCGCTCCAAGAGACAGTACTCCAACACGCATAATTCGTTTTTCCAGGAGGCACATATATCCCCTGCTCCTCTAATGCTGTGACCTGCGTGTAACACCTTACTCTCTAAACACACTTAAAACTAGAAATAAATGAAAGTAGACAGAGTATCTTTTAGTAACTACCAAATACTGTTGCTGCAGTGAACTTAGGCTTAGTGAACATCTTGATAGCAGCTCAGAATAAAGCACAAGCTGCTGATTCTTCATGACCCTGATGAGTATGTTCTTGTTAATATGAAGAAGATGCAATCTACAACCCAGCAGGAGATACTAAGCTGCTAAAGCAGCACATTCATTAAGTTTAAAAGTTACTTGGAACATCCAATACCAGTCAGAAAAATAGCTCCTAGCATCCTCACTACTGTCTTCAATCAGAATTGGATTGAGGTTTTTGTTGTTTCAAGCTGGGCTAGAAAATGCTGTGTTTCCTTAAGACATTTTAAACCTTTACCTAAGCTTCAGGTAAACAAATTCATAGTTTTCTGTCTAACACCTGAGGCAAGAAAAAACCAAAATCACTCCTGAAGTAGCTGGCAGAGAGTGGAGCACAATACAGAAATATTAAACAGCTTGTGATGCTAGGAAGGTGACAAGCATTGCTAAAAGCATAAGCTTCACCAGTGTCAGGTCAGCTACATTCAACATACATGAGTCTGTAAACTGAGGAATTCTAATTGTACTTTTAGCATTTCATTAATAACTTGCTCCTTCCAGTGCTCTCAGGTTTGCCAGCAGAAAACATCCATGTGTCCTGGGTATTTGCTTCCACCAGTAACGTGACGTAACGGGAGCTCCAACACTCAAAAGAATGTTAAATGACGGAATTCTTCACTACAACTTATTGTGTTTTCGTTTTTCCTCCCATTAAGTTTCTTCCACATGAAACTATTCCCAGGATGATTTTTCAGCACAGCTTCAACCACCTTTGGAAATACTAACCGCATAGCAGATCAAAGGCTTCAGGAAACTAAATTCCCACCCACTTTGGGAAGGTACTGCTGGCTTGACGGAGCAGGTTAGCACACTTCTAGAAAACTTTGCATTTTCTGATTACCACCTCCCTTTTCCTCACACCCCCAGTTAAAACACCCAGAACTTCTCTTTTGTGAGAGGGCAGCATGTATTAGTCAGTGCTGAACTGCAATTCAAGAGCAATTCAAAGGACAGTATGTTGGCGTAGCTCAGATGAATGGGGCCTGAAGTCTGTTCCCCTCCTCCACAGAACTGAGAATCTTTTTCCCCTCCCCATCACAAATAGTTATTAGACTAATTGCTATTCTGCTATGAACGCAGCTCTTCTAGAGCTCTGATAGCTGTGTTTATACACCCACGCAGAATAGGCCATGCTCCAGAAACACTATGCTGCATGAAACACTGGCATCTCACTTCGGACAGAATCCTTACTGCAGATTCACCCTGGTCTTTGACTACAAACCAGCCATTCTTCATCACTCCTTAGCCAGTTATTCTAGCCTGGGACAACACTTCCTCCAGAGGTGAAGGCCAGATGACTGGTGAAGCTTTCAACTACATTTCCAGAGCACAGACCTATACAGTCAAACCTACTGCTTTAATCCATGACCCAGGAAGACTGCTGTAGAGAGGTGGATGCAAGAAGTCACAACATAATTGTACTGAGGGACCCCACCACATTTTCTCCTTCCATTCAGATCAATAAATCTCTTCACAGGTTAAAATTGGACAAAAAAATTTTGCTGTGTTATAAAACCATAGTAGGAACCAGAAGAGGTTCCCTAATATGTTAACTTCTGCAACTAAACTTAACTGCAGTTGTAACTGCTATGTGTATATAGCCACACAGGATTTTACAGCTGGCTTCCTCGTATTTAAGACTAAAGGAGCTGAAGTTTATCCACTCGGTACCTCTACACACAAGTTCTTTACTATAAATAAATGCATTATTGCATAGGAGAAGTTACATCACTGCCTATTAAATTTGATAGCATCTTTCCCTTGCAATCTGTAAGAAATTTCCCAGAGCTAGCTAGTAATTGTGTTTCACAACGTGACTGCTTTTCCCAACAGAAAGATAGCCTGAGCCTGTGACAGAAAAGCTTCTTCCAAAAGTTATTGTATTGTTGGTCAAACTAGAAGCAAAACTCCATTGTAAGTTTAAGTTTTTACACTGAAGACAATTGGCAGATCAAGAAAAATCTTACCGCTGCATCAACATTAGCAGGAGAATCGCCATTGGGATCTGCCAGCATAGAAATAACACTAATCATTATTGTTTCCACTGTGTGAATGGGAAGCCAGCGTTCCTCAGGTTTTTCATAGCCATATTTGTCTTCTCCAGGCTCATGAAGAATTGAAATGCAGACATCGCCATTCTTGTCAACTACAAAATAGAACAAGGCATATTTCAGTAATGAACAACATGCTGGCATTTCTTCAGGATAGTTACAGAGCTGTTAATCTTCACTCCAGCTAGTCTGAAGATGTACTGGTGAAGATGCTTTACAAAAAAGGGAATGTAATAACTATTACAGAACTCAATCTGTAACACACAGGGCTTGGTGGAAGTCTTATTATGACTGGACCTCTGAAAGAGAGGGCACACAGGGAGGAAGAACTTACTTCTAACATCACGTTGCAACTTTCACAACTATTTAGATAGGCTTTCACTAAAGCTTTTTCTGTTAAGTTCAAACTAGACAGTGACTTTTTCTACCACAGCTGGATATTACTGAAATATATTGGAATACGATTTAAGCTGCTGGAATTAGAAACTGCCTGACAAGTACTCTGGTATTTCCAGAGCTGAAACTTAAATAGTCTCTGTCCTTTACGACGGGAGCACTGTGCTAGTCTTCTCCCAGCATTCAACATCTGCAACTTCAATAATTACTTCAGAAACTGAAGAGCATTCCTCCTTCCCAGTGAAAACCTTCCATTTTATTTTACCTTCCCATTTATGTCCAGCAGTCCATAAGTAAATGAAACATTCGTGGGAGTCTTCTTTGGAGGGACTAAAAGATGCTGTTATTTCCTTTCATGCTTCACTAGAAGAGGACAGCCTTGGGCCTTCTACATTGAACTGCCAAGTTAGTATTACTAAGATGAAATATTTGAAGGTGTAACAAAAGGCAGCTATGGAAGTCAGTTTCTCCTCAGACCAGAATTTCGCACTTCAGAAAAAAAAAATCCCTGAACAGTTACCAAGAACTCAAAAAGCTACCTTTAGTAGCTTCTGAAAATACTTCAGGAGCAGTCTCTCACAGCAGCACTATTAAAACCTCTGCCATGGTTATTACTTCTTTATGAAGTGAAGATAGCAAAGTAAATGCAGAGTTTCATATTTCTAACATGAACACAAATGTATCCATTTGTCTTCACTGTATTTTAGTTCTTAATTGCAAAAAGAAATTGAAACTTTGACATTTCTTACCATTTGGATGCCAGATTTCTGTGATGAATTTCATTTTTGGCGGCCTCAGTGGATAGTCTTTTGGAAAAGTAAGATGAGCCTTGAAAACACCACCTTCACTGGGGAATCAAAAATATCTAAGTAGAGTTTCTTGTAAGCTTAAACTGAAGATTGGAACTTACTGATGTATCAAAAGCTCTAAGTTCACCCCTCACACAGCTTAACATCATGCTAGTAATTAACAGTACCATCATTTCCATATGCAATGCAAAGAGTTTCTAGATTGAGAAGATCCTTTGACAAGATACTGCCAGTTCCCCAACACTATCCTTTTTAGAATTAGGACGATGTTCCAGATGGGAAAACACACACCAAAAAAGAGAAAAAAAAATATCAAAGAACTGCCAAGGAATTCACCATCTGGAATTACAACTTACATTTTTCCTCCCAGCACATTTAACAGCAAAAAAAGATATTGCAAATAACTTCCCTTCAAGTACAGCCCAGGAGATACCTGTTTATTTTCCTCCTTTAGACAACTCAATCCTAATTTCTTGGTATCAGTCTGCAGCAGTGAGCCTCAGTGAAAAGTTACACAAAGCTTTACAGTCGTGTCTACAGCGTTATTTTGTAAAAAGACTTCCAATACTACCTTTTTGACACTAAGCTAAAGGGATTCATGCATGACAGTGAGGTGTTCTGCATTACAGTTACCCACTATAACTAGAAAACAATAATACACAAAAAACATCCAGTTTTCGTGTGGCGTTACAGGCCCATATTTAACCAAAGTAACAGTTTGTTGGGGTTTTTTTATTTGGTTGGTTGGGGTTTTTTTGAATAACCAGGTTTCAATACCCAGGAGTAGTCTCATTTGAAAAATGTGAAGGCCTATATTAAATGGAAACCCTTACAAATGGGGTATTTTGCTAATGTAAGTACTATAACATTTGCCCTGTTACTGTCATTTCTTGTCATTGAAGTTCATAACAAATTTTGAAATTGCGAAGGCAGAGATTACAAAACCTCCAAAGAAGGTGGAACAAGACGTGGAATATGACAAGCTACTCCTCAGTAGCATGCAGACAAAATAAGTGGTGTAGAAAAGACAGAGCTGTTCTGTGCAATTTTTTTCCCCTGTATTTGTAAAGGAGTAGGAGCCAGTATCCAAAGCCCACAGGCTACTGAAAAAATAATAAGTTTTACCACCGCTAACCAGAGATGTGCAATTTTAGCAAGTGTCTCAAAAAAAACCCCAAACCAACAAATCCAAAAAGCACAAGATCTAAGTGACTTGGCTCTTAAAATAAAGCAGCTGAGGGGATCTGAACCCCCAGCATTCGTTTCCCACAACTTTTAGAAAATGCAAGCAGTTTCCAAAGAATCCTTGTTCCCGTGAAGGGTAAGAATTCCAGAAATGCTAGCTAGTTTAACATCCATACCAGCGAAGACAAGGGAAAGTTAGATTACATTTGCTGACAGCAAAGCCAGTTAAGTCCTTTCTTTCAAAGTGAAAACGTTCTTCTTTCCCTTCTTAAAGCAGCAGATCCTAAAGCTAGCAGGCTGTACGACATACCTAGTTGCCCTAGTCAGCTCTTTAACTAGATACACACTAGAAACCAGCTGTCAATTAAGGGAGATCAGCACCATTCTTCACAATACTCCTGTTAAAGGAGTCTCTCAGTAGAGCCATACACCAAGTCTGAAGTCTTTTTAGGTAAATTTGCAATAAAGCTGGACCAGGTATGAAACTAAAGTTTGAAAACTTTGAACCACCTGATTAAGTTAAAACTATCATGTTCTACTGTTATCATAAAATGGACCAGGGAAGAAGGATTCAGTGTGATGCTACCTTGAAAAACAGCAGCTAAGGACTGGAAAAGAAGAGAGCTGCTTAGCTAAAAAGTCTCAAAACAAGCTCAGCATCTTATTGAAGTGGGGAAAAAATGTCTATTGCAATTTAACATGTAAGAAGTTCAATTAGAAGCAGTATTTCTTTACTGACAGTATTTATAAAATCGCCATGAGAATATAATGGAGCAACTACAAGAGTGTTCAAAAGAGGTCAGCAGAAGTTGGAGAATTCATCTCATGCAAGAATTGAGAATCACAATGTAGTGAGCTTGAGGAGAAGCAAAGCAATGTGATTACTGTGCTTAAGTACTTATTCAGAAGTCTGCAGAGGTATACAACTTCATGTCAGAACTAAAATTGACCTCACGTAAATGTCACTAGGCTTTTTGTATCACTAATTTACCAGTGGAACAGCTTAATGAAGGAGAACATAGTTCATCTTCAAGAGCTACGCTTTAAACTGAACTCTTATTGGCACAGAACCTTTTCCCAAGAGCTAGAGTAGATGACCATATAAAACCTCTTTGAGAAATTGTTCTCTCAATTAGCCAGAGCTCTTTTTTAAAAAAAAAGACAAAATAAATCCCCCAAAAACCCCACCCACAACAAAACAAACACCCAAGCAAACCACACTGTATGTGCCAGACTGCTTCATGTATACAGCAGTGCAAAAACACAGCAAACAAAGTTACTGTATTAACTGCACATTTTTGTGTTCAGATGTCAATTAAAGAACTCAGTCCTTAGGATAGAGAGAGAAGCTTTTTGAAGCCCACTGTGCACAGTTTGCCAACAATTCAAATTTGATCAACACTGAAGTACTCCAGGTCACACTAGGAAGTTCTCCCATCTCAAACTGACAGGACTTGAGGCTAATTCTATGGTCTGCTCCAGGTTCCCCAACTACACCCCCTCTCCAGTATTTTCCTACAATCACCAGCATGAAGTTGTAATGATTTAAAATTGTACTATGGGCTAAACTAGAGCCTCACAGCAGTAACAGCAAATAGTGGATTATACCCGCCTTACTTAAACGCATAAGGAAACAGAAGCTACCTCTAAGTATAGCCTATTCTTTCTTATTTCTACACAAGTACAAAGGGATCAGTGTTGCATTTTCCCAGGGGAGCAAAGCAATTTAGTAGTTCTATATAGTAAATTAAACTATTTAAAGGTATTTGACTAGCAACAGAACAGCATTACCTAACTTAGTCAGAATGAAGATTTAATTAACTTCTACTCACTTAGACCAAACTAGAACTAGTAAATCCAAGTTCACTTAAGTTTCTGTATAAGGATCAGTACTTACTATAGCGTATCTGGAGGACCAATAATAAGGACTTCCCATCGATAAAGATCATTGTCATCTATTAAGCCCGCTGAAAAGCCTTCCACTGGATTTTTGTTGAGCTCTGTGTAGGAAAAAGAATTTAAGAGTGACTTTAGGTGTCTACGATACACATTTGCTGGTTTTGCTCATGCCTCTATATGTGACAAAAAAACCCCATGACTTTCAGTGATTTGGCACCTACTGATGGACTTCTAGCCTGGATGAGTATCCTCAACTCCCTACCACACACAACAACATGCTGCCAGAACCAAGACCCAGAGTATGACTCAAACTAGCTAGGTACATCATGAGCAGAAGGGCCAAAATAACTTTGAACTGTGGGACATGGCCTCCTAAACTAGATACCAACAGGTTTGTGTACAAGTCAGAAATAATAAAAAAAAATACTGCTTTATAGGAACCCTGAAGTGTATACACTAAAGTGTATCTTTGACTCTACAATACGTTAACAGAGGAACAAAGTCACACTATGTTTTTATTTGAAACTAACACCCTACTTCCCTTAGATTATTTTTTTCAGAATCTGAAAGCATTAATGACCTGTGCTCAGTGCATTCTGGAGATAATGATTTACTACATTCTCAACTACTAGAAGAGAGCATAGAAGATAAGCTGTTATGCTGTTTAGGTTTGGGGGTTTGGTTTTTTTCTTTTGTTTCACAGTTTTATCCACTAGTGATAAGCCACACAGGATTCTAAGTTTATAGGCTACTTCATATAGTTACAGCCAGATAAAAGGCTTATCTGTAAACAGCTATGCAGAAGTCAGACCTAGACCTAGACTCTGCTGAGTTTCTGTTTTCAGCCTGCTCCAGGAAAAAGCATAAGATTTGGAAATAAACACCTCAAATGAGTTCTGCCTAAAAGTCAGCTGGGGCGGGGAGCAGGGGAGGGGAGCAGGGTCAGGGGGAGGGGTGAAGAACATCTCAACTGATAGCTTTGGGTCAAAAACTAATTTCAATGCCATATTTATGCCAAATTGAAATCCTTGATCTAGCATTTCCAACAGCACATACAAAGTCGTGATGGATCCTGGGTATTTAGCATATGGGAAGGGAAGAAAAAATTATTCCTTCAACTTTTCAGTTATTTCCAGATTAAGTTTGGGATTTTTTGTTCTACAATTACTACTGCACTTATTTTAAATCCTGTTAGACATTATACAGCACCCTATTACATTCCACAGTATAGTTAGTCTACATATTCCCTCTATGTAAACCAAACAGCTCTATTTTGTGTTGATTGCCAGGCACTACTCATTTCAGAAGTCTTTATAATAGCCTCAGGCACATGCAGAAGAACCTCAAGTGAGAACCTCATACCTTTATGGAGAACAGGCTACCATTAGGTCCAAACTGATTTGCCCGTAAGCTTGCAGTCACTGTTTGCCAGTTACGGTTCTTAACTATTTGAAGCATTGTTAAAAAAATGCTAGAAGAATCAATGCAAGCCCTACAGAGAAAAGAAAGTGCTCAGCTCACATGAAGGACCAAGGTCCTGAAGCTGTAGATAGCACGAATACCACATTTCTACGGCCATTGGTAATTCAAGAGTCAGATTTATCCACACAGATGACTCAATGCTAAAATCCCAAGAAATATATTGGAAGGGCTTTTCTTAGAAGCTACCCAGCAGGGGTTTAGTCAACAGATGAGGTCAACCATTCACTCTCCAAGTTACAGGACAAAGACTTAGGTACTGAACCAAATCATGTTTTCTTAAGACAATGCCCGAAACAGAAGGTACTATCACAGGTTATTTAACCATGATGCAAGCTTCAAAACCAAGAACTATAGCACAGCCACACCTCCACTAAGCAAGCCAGTTGTCACCCTCTGCCATCTATGAAACTTCGTGGAAACAGCTGCATGAGCTTGAGTAATAGTTCTACTGAATTTTAGGTGGAAGGGGCAGAGAGACTACATAACTGTCTCACACAGTCAGGACTTTACCAGTCCCTTACCTCCTCCCCACTACAGACATTCCTCCAGCATCAGATATTAAAAGTTCCACCACATTAGCAGTTGAATACAAACCACTTACATATGCAAGATTTTTTTTAAAAAAAAGGCTACTTTGCTCGTGCAGAAAAGCCAGCTCTGTTCAGGACACTGAAGTCATCCTTTCGGATATTAGTACTATAATACAGAATATCCAGCATAACTACAGAAGTCAACAGAAAGCATATATTAGATTTGAGTATCTCACCTTAAGACTTTCAAACTCAAATTTAAGCCACCAAAATACAAATACCCTCACTTCTGCACAGGGAGAAAAGGGTTTTGCCAAGTTCTGTTTAAACTGCTATAACTCAAGTTGCTCACATTTAGCTTCCTTATTGTTTTACTTCTCAGTGATAAGACTAGAAACAAGCCTGCCAGAACTTAAGAGTCTGGAAAATTCAGCATGCTTGTCTATCTAAATATGCCACACTATTTTCAAGTCCAACATACACATTTTCTTCTCTCTCTCTTGATTCATGCTATTTGAATTTCGTTTTACATCTGTCTTGGCCTCCAAATAATTTTTTTTTATCCTTGAAGCCCTTTGAAACATTTTTCACGTACTTGTTCCCAATGAAAACCAGCTCTTACATTCTGACTCATACCTAAGACTTTGCAGCACTATATTGCAAGAGATCTTGTCAGAAAGAGTAAGATTGCTGAATGCCAACTCTTGTAATGCAGAAAACCTGTAAACTGTATGACAGGGACAGCCATTGATAAAGATCTCAAATTACAGCCCTTACAGAAATTTGCTTAGTGGATGTTGCCTATAAAGAAAATTATGATGTTACTTCTTTTACAGGAGGTGGTATTGCTCTCTGCTTGCATAAGGTTCTCATTTTCCTAACACAGTTGCAATACTGTAGTGTAGTTCAAATAGCTGCTGCTTGCACAAACACTTTAACTTGAGGTGAGACAATGGATGTAAGCTTAGGTACCTTCTCCTCTAGGGGTATGCAGAATTACTATACGCAATTTAAAATGAGCTTTTGTATCCAGATTATTTAGGCTAAACTGAACATCAACTAATTTCTGGCTGGCAGCCAAAAAAAGGAAATCTCAGGAAAATTTTGCACTGGGACATGAAAAACATAATCCCTGTCTGCTTTACCATGGATAGCTAAGAGCTGCTACTCGTTAAAATCTGTAGACACTGAAGCCTAGGGTTTGTTTGGTTTTTTCCCCTGGATATAGCAAATCCTGCTTAACAGACGAGTTAACTAGTAGTACCACCTAGCTCTTCATGAGTCGAGACTCACACAGTATTGAAATTCATGCACCAAAATCCCAAATGAATAGTGATGCCAACATGGCAAGAACAGAGCACGCATACACGCGCGCGCACACACACTATGCTCTCAGACACAGAAGTCTGCTGCTAGGCTGGGGGACCTCTGCCCACCAACCACAGCCTCTGGTGACACTGACACTGCACTGAAGAAAACCAGACACCTGTTCTCTGTGTCTGTCATTTCCTACCCACTACAGTGATTAACTACTTGCAGCCTGAACAGTAGTTTTCCTAGATGAACACAGGTATGGCGAGTATGCTTCATAAAGCCCAGGACTCAATTCCTTCCTCCAGGCAGGGACAAGGGGAACAAGCTCTTGGTGCAGGTCCTCTACAGAGCACTGTTGAAGAGCTGGTCTGCAAGTCCTGGAAAAGCAGAAGTCAGACACCTATAAGAACTGGATCACTCCACATCATTTTTCAACACCTCGGTTTTCTTTGAGATTTCTTCTTTAGCTAAAGATATGCTGTACTTTTTAAACATAAATGAGTACATTAACACCTTTTCATCGTGTCCATGCCTAAATAAGTGCAATTTACTTGCTACTACTATATATTACACTCTATGGTTTAGTATTTCTGCCAATATTTTCCACGTTTCTGATAATTTAATATAACAGCAATTTTTCTTCTCAGAGAAGAAAAAAATTCTTGCATTCAGTCTAGAAGCAGTTTCAGGTAGAGCCCTTCGCAGCTCCAGCAGCAGCTGACAGTCAAAGCAGCACAAACCTGGACAGCGGCCAAGCAGCAACATACTGGGAACAGAATCCTGTGGCTGCTTATAAATTAGACATTCAGCTCCTTTAATCCCAGTCCTGAACCAAGACTTGATTTGGTAGGTGAGGAAGGCTACAGGCCCATAATCCAACAGAGTTGTTTAAGGCCAGAAGAACAGACTTTTAAAGTCCAATGCCTACCATCCCACATGATCTGCCAACACAACACAGTGCTCCTTTAGCAGTTTAGCTCTTACTAAAGCAGAACTGATTTACCGTTGCCTTAAACTTCAGCCAACACAGTACCATAAGTTGTGCTTCCAGTTTCAGTGTTTAGTTGACACCAAGCTACTGATGTTCCCACACTCACTAAAACTACTTTATAGAAGCCAAGAGACTTTCACCAATCCAAAAGCAAAACGGCATCAACAAAAATGACTAAGCAGAAACGGCCCCATGGCTACATGTAGCAGCTATGTATGGCATCTAAACTTCTCAGCTTGACGTTTCACCCAGCCAGTCACTGCATATGAACACTTCAGAGTATTTTAAGCTACATTACAGAGCAAAGCTTTCAAAAATATAAGCTTCTACATTATTTATAATAGCAACCACTTTAGTAAGTTACACAGTGGTTGAGTTTTGCGCAGCCAGTGAACTGAGTCCAGCATAAAAACAGAGACAGGGCAGCCCAAGTCCTAGCTAAGGCTTCTGGAGAAATCATCTAGCTGACTTACCTGCTTGTTCTGGGAACTGCATGTTACGGGCCATATCAGAGCTTTACATCTGCTACACATTATGCTTGTTTTTTCTTTGTTGCTTTTTGTAAGTCTCAGCAGTAGTCCAAGAGCTTCTAACAACTGTACAGACTGAAAATTCTCATTCTAGACTCTTCTTCTCTGTACCCCAAGCCACTATATTACTTAACTGAAGTCAGTTACAATTTCTAAGACTTCCCTTTCTGCCTGCATATCCAGCTGTGTCTGATTCTAGAGGATTAGGGCTGAGATAACAATAAAGTAACATCATCCGTTGCAGAGATGTACTCCCAGAGCACTCCATATTATCTGCTTTCATCATGTTCTGTCTTGCTCCACAAGCTCATCCAAAAAGTTCAAACAGAATGCAGCACATGAGATACACACACACTCCTGGGAGCCACTTCGGCAGTGACAAATAAGATAGCGATTAAGACAGAATAGTTTTAGTCTCAGGACATTGTAATTATTTTAGAGTGAGACTGAAGCAGTAAAGACAAACCTGTCTTAAAGAGCAATCTCTACCAACCAGTTCAGTAGCAGCTCTAGATTTGACTCTTAACTTAAGCTTGGCAACTTATTTCCACCACTCCATGCATCACCTCCTGTTGATAAAAGGCAGCATTACAGACTTCTACAAATCTAACTGTCCTCTCAGTTCAGAGAATTTGTAGGGAGGGTTAAACAGTTAGCATTAACAATCAAGTTGCTCACAGAAATAATCTCAGTACACTGCTACACAGCTTCGTGCACTGCTGCATCAACACACCTCAATTGCCATCACCTCAGCTATACCTGTAGAGCCTTCCAAGGATTTGCACAGTGAAGCACACTTTGGAAGGATGGAGGATAAGGTTAGGCGTTTCTTGTTTGATTTTTATTCTTACTCCAAATCAACCTCTGAGTCAGGGCCACTGCAAACAAGAAGACAGCAGCACAAGCCCAAAGTGAAGAAGCAGAAGCTCCTGTAACTGCCACTATAGGTTTGTGGATTAAGGTTATAGTACCAGAGAAACTTGACTAGATAGAGATTGCAATTCTTTTAGTAGTAAGGTATCACAGTATTTAGACATAAGCTAAGAATCAAGTTTTTGTTGTGTATGTTCTGTAGCTCCATGTTCGCCTGAGTTGTGGCATACCTGAAGACAGACCATTGAAAGTTCAGGTTACCTATTCAGTTGAAAACTGACTCGTAACATACTAATGAGAAGCCTGCAGGTCTTTGGTACTGTCTTGGTTCTCAAGAAGTTCTCCACACTCCCTTAAGTCCGTTTACATGGCCACTGACAGACAAACGTCAATGCTCCTTTAGACAGCAATCTCAACTTAAAGCTCTCAAAGCCAGCTCTCTCACACAGCCTCAATTAGACGAGATACCCAGCTACTGACCCAACCGGGCAACGCAGTTTACTCAGCCCATGATCTGTTCCCACACACCATTTTACCCAAGAGTCATAAAGACAGGCAGGAATAGGGATGACCTATTTTGAGACGTTTTCTTTCTGTAGCACTCTTCATACACAGAAGTGTTCTGCATACACACACTCAAACCAGTCCCCACTTACCATACACAGAAGAAAGGTCTTTTTCCCCCTTCCCCCGATGTGTTTGCTATTAAGCAAATGTCTGCAACTCAGTAACTTAAGTAATTGCAGAACACTGTGCCTACTAAGCCCTCAAATCTTCTCTCAAGATGAAGGCTGTGTTCAAGTTACTTCCCTGTCTGAATCGGCTTCCACAGAACACTGGAAATACAAAACATACTGATGAAAACCTTTGAATTCCATAGCATTGTTTAAACTTTTGAACTAGTTATGCTTCCAGAATTGAGATTCTCAGCAGTAAGTTTAGAACATATGTTCAAATTATTATCAATTGTGTATTTTTGGTTGAAATTGAGATAAACTGTTTCCTGAAGAGTCCTCTTTGGCTAGACTGCTTGAAGCATGCCGTGTCTCCGATTGTATCAGAACCTAGCACAGTTACATTACCCAGGTTAAAATGAAGGTTGAACAGGTCTGTTAAAAAAATTCCTAGTAAGGTCTGAATTTTGAGGGGAAGCAGTACAAGGAAGGGAAGAACAAGGACAGGCAAAAGGATTAGAAGAACCCCGATTCTGAAGTCCATACCTGAAAGGAAGCAAGCATCTTACCAGTAAGCATTCAGTGGTTTGCCCATAGAGAGTCAACTGCAGCACAGGGCCACCTTCATCTATCACACCCAATACAGTAGAAATGCCATTTTCATTTTGTCCTCAGTGTTCAGTGAATGTTTCCACTCTTAGGAGTCAGACAAGTATTACGTGGGTACATGCATCTGCCTGTATTTGAGACCATCACCCTCAGCAGCGCTCAACAGAGATCTTATCAGGCTAGTTCCTGAGGCTCCATTATCATCTCATCCCAAAGCAGATGTCAAAAACAAGACAGTTTAATCACACTCTACATGGACTTAGCTCTCTCACCTAGAAAGGAGCCTACAGAGCTTCAGACATCTACTGCATACAACTGCTAGAATTTGGCAAGACAAGTGTTATCCTAGGTGCCAGTCATATTAATGTAGTTGAGTTCAGCATGGACAGCAGGAAGAGTTAATTAACTTCTTGACAGCTGTTTGCAAATTACCAACAGACTACAGCTACAACAAAATTCCATCACAGTATATTCTGAGCAGTCATACACATCAGTCATGAAACAGCACCGCTGAACAGAGCTAAGACCTCTAGGATGCATGTGGTTTACACACAAGAATAGAACACGATCCTAGGAAATCCACTAGAAAGTCTGTTATCACAAGACTATGCCATAGGGATGTTAACATCTAAAGAGTTCATTATAAGCTTTCTTCATCATATGCGTAAGTTGTTAAGTCAAGGACACTTTTCCAGCTTGTTTTCTCTCTTGCTTTTAATATGAATAACAGGTTTTCATATCCTAATTTGAGCTACAATGTCATTCAGAAGTGTTTTAAGTCATTTCTCCAAGCAACTCCTGACAGCCTCATCTTTTAGATCAGCATCAAGTGCAAGCCAACTAAAAAACCAGCCAGTTTGCCATACTGGGTATTGTGATGACTGCATGGAAATAGGTTTCCCTTAACTAACAAGTCACATGCAGGAAGACTGTATGTGAAACCTTGTACAAAAGGTTTCTATCAAAAAGTCTATTTACTATTATCCTAAACCTGTACAAGCACTGCTAACATTCATGCCTAGGAGAGTAGTTATTTCTACGGAATCCTGTTTCATTTAGATTGCTATACTTAGTGTTCTTACAAGGTCTGGATACCTGATCTCCGTTGCAGCTGATAAGCCTTAGACCTGAGAGTAGGAAGGAGAAGGAAATTTTAGCATTTACACTTGCAAGGTGGCCTAAAACTCGGACTTACTAGATTCTGTAAGAAAGATCTTGCCAAGACCAGTCTACTGACAGATACCCACACGCCACTGAAAACTGAAGCACAGAACAGGTGCAACATGGTGATAGCACAGGCCTGCATGTGAAGTGTTACCCAGATTCTGTTCCCATACATTGGGACAAAAAGCAGACAGTGAGAGTTTCAAGAGTCATATGCCCTCTTCCTCACCCAAGCCACCTGCTCTTCCTTCTCCAGGCACCAGGCACCTACCTTTGCATGCTCGTTTTAGTATTTTGTTAGTTTATACTTTCAGAACAGCAGCCCCCTTTCAGTTCAGTTCCACTTCATTAGAACCCAATCTTTATGCTGGAAACAAAGTGCTGTTTTTTTTTTTTTAATGCTTCCACACTATTCTACACCAATATTTGAAGCTTACTTCTACAGAATATTCCACACACTTAAACTTCCAAAATCCCGAGTCTTACAGGTGGCAATTAAGAACATGTAGATCAAAACATTGCATTAAACAAATCAGAAAAAGAAAATTTAGCAAAACAAGTTTTACCTACAAAGTTCACTTACTTTCAAACTGTTTAGAATAGGGTTTTGGGAGAAAAAAAAAACTTGTACCAATACAATCCACAAAAGGGCTCAAGTAATCTTATCTTAGTTGAATATGCAAGTACTGTTCCAAGTCTTCCTCGCATAGAAAAAAAAAATAATCAAGAGATACACAAGAGCCAAGGCAGAACCAGTTTTAATTGCATGTGGTTTTACTTGAGGACTATTCACACTCTACTTGATTTATCCCAAATCAGTTTCCCTTAAACAAAAAGACATTTATAGCAAACCAACAAATCCTTACAGTTTACATTTCTGCAGCAGATAGCTCTTTAATACTACAGTTGGAATCACTATCAATCACACAAGGCAAGACATCTTAGTGGGATTTGGGTGATTTAACATTGCCAAATAAAGATCTTATCAATACAGCAGGAATTCTTCTAATGAAAGTATTTTCTGTGTCTCCGATCGTATCAGAACCTAGCACAATTACATTACCCAGGTTAAAATGAAGGTTGAACAGGTCTGTTAAAAAAATTCCTAGTAAGGTCTGAATTTCAAGGGGAAGCGGTACAAGGAAGGGAAGAACATAGATTTAACAGGGTATTAATTTGCTCCTTATTTCACAGGATCCCCAACAGCATTCTCCTGTTCCGCCATTCGCTATAACAGAACAGAACAAAGCCACTTTACTGCCAGATCCAGGTATGTCCATACTTTGGTGTAACTTACAGTGCCATGTTTGGGGGGAGCAGAGAAGGAAATAACTCATCATTTATGGTAAGCTTGGTTCTTTCCCTGAAAGATTAGTAAGCTGACCTAGCCAGAGCCAACTGGCTGTGGCTATAGCTGCCCCATCAAGGGGTAAGCTTATGAAACGGGTTGTTATTGCTTCATCCTGTTCAAGCAACTTGTTAAGCCCCTCCATTCCAGTGAGGTTTAGCTAAACCTCACTTTCCAGAACTGCCAGCATACCTGAATTTTTGCTCTTGTGACTGCCCTCATAAATACCTTTTTCTTTGAAGGGGCAGAGTTCAGCTTATTTCTGCAAGAGGAACATTTGAAAAACTAACGTGCAGCTAGTAAAGTTTGCCGCAAGTCACATCCATTATGTTATCTGCAATGCAACAGAAATTCAGGCTGCTTGTACTGCTCAGATGCTAGTCACTGTAACAAGGCATGTGTTTTAGCAATGACATTATCTATAAAGTCAGCATGAGGAAGGTAGCTTTGATGCTTCTGTCAACAGATCCTCACAAGAGACAGGATTAGCTTATCTGCTATAGTGGGCCCCTACACTTCAAGAGTGTTAAGGTGAGTGGTACACATATGCTGTATCTAAGCATCCCAAAAAGTATGAGAACAGTGAAGACTGATGGTTATCTAAAAATATGAAAGAACTCTTTTAAAAAAATGCAGAGGTGGTTATAGCATTTTAAGTGACACTGAAGTTAAGTTTGGTATGTGCAGAATCTTGGAGTCTTAACTATACAGGATAATACAGAACATTACTGGTCGTACAAACAAGCCTCTCCAAAGAAGCTAATAGGCAGACTAGCATCAACTTAATACTTCAGATCAATGCCACTCAAACGATTGTCTTGTAGACAAACCTACCATGAGTCAGTAAATAGCCAGTACTAACCTGTAAAGAAAGGCTTCTTATACTACCAGCCAATGAAGAGATATGCTATCTCAGCTTTGATCTATAGTAATCTTAATTCCATAATTCCCTCAGAATTCACTACTCAAATATTTTAAAAGTAAATACTATGTAATTGCCAGAAATTCAACTAGCTCAACATTACACTACAAGGAAGTAAAAACTGTTGAACTGTCACATTAAGTATTTAATACAGTTTCACAACATGCCAATTTTTAATTAGGCATTTTTACTTTGAAATAAGACCAGTAGACACTTTAAATTGAAGTAACGCCACGTTTCTCATATTTGAGAAAAATATTAGTGTGGTTTTTTTGTATCCCGACTTGGAGAATATTTACAACACAATACAACTTCAGCCAACAAGGGCACGGCTAGTCCCCTGTTTTCAGGGATCTACATCTGCGTTAAAGAGGGCTCACACTTCTGGTTCCACTGCGCGCTACTGATTTAACTGCATCCTCCCTACACGATTTTGCTGGATGAACTAGACAAGTCTGCCTACTCTAACAAGTCTGTGTCAGCAAGCATTTGGCAGAAAGGTGAAATAAAAGCAGAGAAATGCCTCAGTCTGCAAAACCCTTGGGCTTGACAGCTCCGGTGACTGGAAGAGTAGCTTTATACTCTCAGTTGTCTCTTGCCTCCATTTAAAGTTTTGGGACTGTACGCAGAACAGTTTATGCTTCCCTCATCTCCCTTCAGGAGTGAGCTGTGCTAATCTAGTGCTATACCAATCTACATACTCACTGTTGACTTTTTTTTGGAAGTTCAGAGGCACATCATTCTCCCGCACCTTACCCATAAGAGGAAACAGACAAGTCATGGCTTCTATTCCACATTATTACCGATCCAAAACAAAGTGCCTTTCTCCTTCAAAAAAAAAGAACCCCTGCAAGAACAAATATGTTTACAGAATTTTAAGAGACTGCCAGAAGCTGCTAGAGCTTACAATTAAGTTGACTTGCAACGAAACAGCCATTCAGCTTCACAGATATACATAGAGGAGAACCTCCCTTCAGCTCGAGCTAGTTAGACTAGCACTCTAACTGGCTTTGGTAGTCAGAGATCCCCACTCCGCAGTTCCTTTAAACACTTAAAGAAAGCCAAACTACCCAGAGTTCTGACTATCTTGATTTGAACTGTTCTTGTGCCTACATGGGGCAAGCACATGTCAATATAAAAACTGCTACTATAGTAATTCCCTGGTGACGTAGCTTAATATTTCATTAGTAAAAGCA
>VZSC01002253.1:99907-117593 GCA_013398225.1 Steatornis caripensis | reverse complement strand
AGAGAAACAATTCTGCTGACACCAAGGTCAGTGAAGAAGGAGGGGGAGGGGGAAGGGGTGCCCCAGGCGCTGGAGAGAGATTACCCTGCAGGCAATGATGAAAACCATGGTGAGGCAGGCTGTCTACCTGCAGCCCATGGAGGTTAATGGTGGAGCAGACACCCATCTGCAGCCCATGGAGGAACCCATGCTGGAGCAGGTGGATGCCTGAAGGAGTCTGTGACTCCACGGAAAGCCCATGCTGGAGCAGGCTCCTGGCAGGACCTGTGGTTCCATGAAGGGAGAAGTCCACACTGGAGCAGGTTTGCTGGCAGAGCTTGTGACCCCGCGGGGGACCCACGCTGGAGCAATTTGTGAAGAACTGTAGCATGTGGGGAGGACTCGCGTCAGAGGCGTTCATGAAAGACTGTCTGCCATGGGAGGGACCCCATGCTGGAGCAAGGGCAGAGCGTGAGGAGCCCTCCCTCCCTGAGCAGAAAGGAGCAGCAGAGACATTGCGTGATGGAGTGACCACAATCCCTGTACCACGTCCCCCTACATCCCTTGGTGGGGAGGAGGTAGAGAAAATCGTGAGTGAAGTTGAGCTTAGGAAGAAGGGAGAGGTGGAGGGAATGTGTTTTTAAGATTTGGTTTTATTTCTTATTACTTTACTCTGAGGTGATTGTTAAAAATTGAACTAATATCATGAAGTCAAGTTTGGTTTGCCCATGGCACTAATTGTTGAGTGTTCTCTCCCTGTCCTTGTCTTGACCCATGAGCCTTTCGTTATATTGTCTTTCCCCTGTCCAGCTGAGGAGGGGGAGTCATAGCGTGGCTTTGGTGGGCATGTGGTGGCCAGGCAGGGTCAACTCACCACAAATATAAATGTGCATTTTAGCACTAGCTAAAGCTACAGTGAATGGAAATGGTGAAATGATCAATGAAATCTAACATAAGAAATGGTTGATTGATGTAGAATAAGTTTTAATACATGTTGTTTTAATACATGAGTTCAGCTCTGTGCTCAGTTCACACTGTCTTTGAAAGCAGCTAGGTCTTTCCTTACCTGGGTCCTCTTGAAAGCTGAGCTTAATAGCTTTACAACAACAAGAAGTGAGAATCTGGAGGGAGATAATAATTAATAGTTAGAAAAAAATTACAAGGATTTCACTTCTTCAGATACTAAGAAATTGTGTGTATTCAGTTACTCTTAAATACCATGTAAACCAGATCAATTTTAAAGTCAATCACATGTTAACTTTAAATTAATTCACCTGTGTGGGGGAAATTGAAGAGTCTGGGTCTGAAATAAGCATTTGTTTAGAAGTATCAGTTTAATGAAAGCAGGCTCTTCAACAGAAAAAAAGGCATGAATTTATAGGAGCTCAAATTTATGCAGGCTATTTAGGCAGGAAACAAAAGGGCAAAGCAGTGAACTTCATTCTGCACAAGACGATTCCATGTTCATCCTCTTCCCTCAGTGACTGTTGTGTCCACACACATAGATAATTTTCAGTGGTAAAGTTTAGTTAGTGTTGTATGTATGAATTCGTCAATTGTTCTAACATCCACTATTGAAGCAACAGAGCTCGTTGCTAAAATCTGGCGTAGTTTTGTTTTTTCAAAGTTTTGTATTAAACACCATATTGCTACTTCAGTATCCCATTATATATATGCATGTATATAATTTAATACAGAGCACTGTATTGCTACTGCATAGGGTTCTAGTTCTGAAAGCTTGTTATTTATTGCTACTATCTTTTATTTGTCAACCTCAAGTGAAAAATGTCTTGGCTCAGTTGATTCATCAGCTGACATTAACTAATGGAAATGAGATGTATCATGGAGCAGAAAGATAAGTGTTGCCTGCATACTTAAGACATTAAATATATTTTTTTTTTACCAATCATTTGAAAATAAGAAGGTTTGGGGGGAAAAAAGAAACACTTACAGGTTTCTATGAATATGCTAGCTATCCATAGGATGGTATATAACCATAATATGGAATAAGAATGAAAAATTTGAGCCCTTTAAGGGCAAGTATGCTGGACCTTTCCATTGTCTGTCAAAATAGTATCAGTTTTCCTCTGACTGTGAAGCTGTCTCTTCAGAGATATGTAACTTGGTCCACTGTATTATAATTTAGTCTCTAGTCATAATAATTCAGTATTAAAATCTGAAACGTGGCACTGAAAATGGATGATTAATGACAATTTTTGAGACAAGTTTTACAGCCTAATCCTATAGCCAACATTCAGCTGCACCCCCAGCGCATGAACCATTTTATTCTGATTGGCTTTGTCCTTTAAACAGTTTTTAATCTTTAATTACCAAGGCCTGGTTTCCTGAACCTTGTTCATTATCTCTTCTTATAAAACATGCAAATTACGTACAGCGACAATGTTATACTTCTTCAATTAATTGGTATTGATATTAATTCTTTAGCTACTGGTCTTTGGAATTGCAACTCACTCAAAAGCCCTCTAACTCATCTGTACCTGTAGGAAAACACTGAACGATACTGTGATATGAGGTCCTTTCCAGAATTTCTATGGTATTATTTTTCCATAATATTACCTCTGTTTGTTGCTCTGTTCTGATCCACTGCTATAATTAAAATATTTCAAAACGAATGGCAAGCTTTTAGTAGATAAGTTGCTGAATCTTACAAAAAAAACCCCAAACCAACCCCCACCAACTTAATTTATGATAATATCCAAGGTTTTGCTTAGGTTTTGGTAGGATTTTTAAGCATGCAGCCATAAATGACTGCATGCTAGAACAATAATTTTTCCCATTTGCAGGTAACTCAATTTAGTTCCCTAAGGGCAGTTAAATTTAAAGTTAAATTTAACAGAAAAAATTACTAACTACATCAGAAATATAACAGTGGTGTGACACTTATTGTATAACGATTTTAATACCTGCCCAATGAGTGGATATATGTATATATATAAGTGATTAGAAGGAAAGATAACAATATTTTCTGCCTTGCTGTGCCTTAGCTACACTGCTAGTAATCCGCAATGAAGGACAGTCTCATCTGGAAAATGGGAAAGTAATTTATTATGAAGATGGGCAACAACATATTTGGTATCTGTGTGACATATACAAGAAAAAACACAGAAGTACTTCTGATAGGACAGAACTTCAGCTAAAGTTTTAAAATTAGGTTTCAACAGAACATCAACTAATACATTTAACATTGTAAAATAACAGGAAATGCAGATTTATCAAATAGAAATAGAACAGGTTTATAAATCAGCACACCTCTCTCTCCCACATATGCTCACAGAACAACTTTCTCCAGGGTTGCATTCAGGTGACAAAAAGCTCCACAGTCCCCTCTAGGACTTCCAGAAGTGTGTTTCTCTCCAGCACTTTGGAAGAGGGAGTCCTTGTTCCTTAAATGGTTTCCCTCCACCCCAGGAGCTTTCTCTCCTACCTTGCCAGAAAGCACACACTCTGTGAAGAGATCTAGTGAACAAGAAAATGTTCAGGACACATTTACCTTGAACAGTAATCCTATTTATCTTATTTATTTAATATTTATCCCATTATATATAATTTATCCTATTTGTATATTACATCCTATTTGTAAGATCCAATTATGAGATTGCAAGTAACAAATTAAATACCGCAGTTGAATAGATTACAACTACAATACCTTTTCAACCTTAATAATCCTCTTCCCATTTATTCAGTTGAGTCCAGCTAGAACCTGTAGCATGTTTGAACATGTCATAGTGTCTATCAATCAGGCAACAGAGTAATAAAGGATGTTGCCAAATACGAAATTAAACTGAGTTTATATTTTTATCATTATGCTTTGTAGGAAAGGAAAAAAAAATTGTAGTTAAATAGAATTCTCTATAATAGGCGTATGTATAGTTTTATATTGTGGATATAACCTGGTTTATATATCCTGAACTGTTGATTCTCAAGTGACTGGTGTATGGTTAATGGTCTAAATTTATTTGGCTTATTATTGGGAGAACCAACTTGGAAAAGTCCACATATGAAGATTATGGTTCCATAGCAATTCTGTGATTATTATCTGCCAAACCATTCATCCTCTGCAAATAGTGTCAACACAGCATGCCCGATCAGAGCTTTGCAGAAGCTGCCAGTTCTATTTTGTAGTAACATTTGAGACTTTGACATTTGTTTAATTACAGACTGGAATAAAAACAAGATTTAAAAAATATATAAATGAAAATTAAATCTCAATTTATAGGTTTCACTGTGAGATTTTCCACTTGGTAAGAGCATATATATATCCTTATGGTTAGAGCACAGGCTTCAAACAGACTCGTAGTCATGACATTTAGGTGCTGATTCAGAGGTAATTTTCCACGTCAATTTATGCTGACAGTGTAAGTAAGTGGTAACATAAGTCAAGATCTCCCATGTTGCACAACACAACCTTTACCACGAAGCTGCAGAGCACTTAAGCGTCTTGTGTTGTTTCAGCAAAGTCGAATTTCCCAGCAAAAGTGAAAAATCAGTGAAGTTAGAACCCCTAGACACTGATCTCACTGCACGTTTAGATGACATTTTAACCAGAAGTGCCTATCAGTTGTCTCAGATATACTTACTATTCACTGTAAAATTAGCTCAAACCCATGCAATTTCACTGAAACTTTATAAATAATGTTATTTTTTTCTGTTCTTCCTATACAACCATTTTTATTGCTTCTAGCACAGGAACGACAACACAGCTCTTCAGCTGAAGAGTCCTGTATATGCAGACCACTTCTTTAGAGCAACAGGCATCAATTGAAGCACCACTTCAGTTGAACCAACTTGCAGTAGAAATTTGAGATGACACAGAACAGCCCTGCAATTCATAGAGCAACATTACTGTTAATTGCTTGCAGAGTGGGAGTAGATGACTCAAAAGCATTGTGAGTGCAGATGACTGCATATTGAGCTATAAACATAGCTTAAATTTACCTTTATCATCATTTTTCCCATTTTCCTTTATTAAACTTAAAGTAGCCAAAAATCAGAGGTTATGGAACAATACACACTGTCATAAACCCTTTCTTTAGGGGACAGAATCTTTTATATTAGAGTAGACAGATGCTTAAGATAAGACAATCCCTAGATGGAGCAGAAGTAACTGATGGTAAGATCACAGAAGACTTTGAGTTGTGTAGGAGTCTGCCGTCAATGGGGAAACAGCCAACTTAATTACTTGTTAGTGATCTAAGGCAAAAAACTATGCTAAACAAATTACATAAATAAACAGAACAAAAGGAAAAGACTTCACTAACTATTAAGCAAAGATAAAACATATTTCAGCTGAGTATTGAACCACAAACTAGAGAGAACAGCTTTGATTACGAAAATAGTAGAAACAAATTAATGAGCAAGACCTATCAATGTAGCCATTAAAAGCTACTGTACACTTCGCTAAATTAAAAGAAAGTAGATTTTTTTTGTGAATATCGTATTACAACTCTTTTAAAATTCCCGAATATGTTGTCTTTCATTTTGCAAGCCATAAACGAATCACAGATTTATGAAGTTAGCAGGAAAGTTTTCTTATTGTAAGGTTATTTCAGAACTGAATAATATGGGGTTCCTTGGAATTTCTTCTGCTGTATTTAAAACAGCCACTGACAGAAACAATTGACCATACAATTATCTCGTGTAACAATTACCATATTACTAACTATTAATAGCTTTTTCTTGGAAGCTGAAGAATATGAAAGGTAAGATTTGCTATCTCTGGTTAGGAAACAGAACTGTCAGAGCAGTTAGTTTGCTTCTCAAGTTACATGATTTAATAAGCTTTACAAGAAAGGCCCTCTTAATATGCACAGGGTGAGTTATGTTCTAGTATTTATGTTGGTAGGTGAAGAAATTCTGACCCATGCAATAATCAGATGCCAATTTAGATGGAGATAATTCTGCCATTGCAAGCCTTGCACTGATCAAAAGATATCTATTCTAAAAAGGTACAAGAAAGAGACAAAACCATTGTAAATATACATCAGTGTGAATCTTGTTTAAAGAATAGTAGGTCTTCTGGATGTCTTAAGCTGTTTATTAGTTTACTAAGCATTCTTCACTCGTTCACAATGTGCTATTAAACTTAAGGCATAGTTTACAATCTCAAATTATCTTTAAATACAAGACAGTAATGTTTCTGAGACTTCTTGTGATGCTTAAGGGTTTTGCAGTGCTGAGACAGACTGAAACCTGCAGGGCCAGTGTTTCTAACTCAACAACCTCACTACTAACAGTTAAGGAGAATACAGGCTGAGTGATGTCTTGGAGCATTAGAAACAGAGTGTCATGGCATGACAAGGTGAATTATAATAAAGAAAAACACACAAAAGAACACAAATATTTACTATGAATAATATTTTTTTTTAGCCTTAGGGCCCTTCTGCTATCATGGTGACAGTCTGAAACAAGTTCGACAAATTCTGAGTTCCTGGAACCTCTTAGCATTTATATATTTTGAGATTTATTAACATTAAGTCAGCTAAGGCCTTCAGAGATCCCTCTTGTCTTGAGGTCTCTACCTCAATAGTGCATGGGCTGACCGGGATTTTCTTACCTGCTACATTTTCCATGAACGAAATATTACAACTGAAGTGATGTTACTGTTGCTACCAGAAAACTGCTTTACTGTTGTGCACAGCCTGCTACACCCAAGTAAGAGAGCTAGAGAAAAGTGAGTGTGACTGGAATACAGACAGGTGAGGACTAATAAAAATGCAGGCTTCTACTTTGTGTGTTGTAACCACATACTGTAAAGTAACTGTGCTGAACTTTCACATCATGTACAGTTTTCAGAAGTGTAGGAGAGATTCATCTTACATACATCTCAATGACCTAGTTTTCCAGGAGGAAGGACCTCATATCATTATGCATAACCTAGCAGTTTTGAAAACAGCTGTAGAAGAGAAATTTGGAGTAACGATGGGAAGAAGGACTACAGGGATTAAAGAGTTAGTACATTGGTGAAAATGCAGCTAAATATGCCCTCAAGCAGCGGCAACTCTAATGCTTTTGTGGGAGTGAATTAAAACTCAGAGGCAAAGGATACCAAGTTCTCTCAGGGGCTAACCCCACTACTCCCAAGTAAGATCTCCTCCTGCCTGTAGTGCATGAGGAGACAGAAAGAGATGGCCAAAGCATTGTCAAAAGTAAATTTTCATCCTTTAGTTAATTTGTCATAGCAGAAGAAAGAGAGTAAGGTAACTAAACAGAAGTGTCAAAGGACATAAAGATAAAACCCAGGCCTCAGGTTCATAAATATGATTTCCCAAATACTTTTTAACTTCTGAATGTGCCAGCTCCCCTTCAAATGTGTACGGTTATCTTCCTTTGAAAAATCAAACTATGATACTGCCCCAGTTGTTTAGAAGGAAATTCCATTTGCCATCTCCCTGAAGTGAGAAGACACAAGTCCTTTCCCTACTTGCTTGCTTTCTGCTATCTCACTTTGATCTCGCTAGTGCTGCTGAGTGAGATTTATGCATACAACTGAGTAATACAAAGCAATCTTCCCTGGTATGAATTTCTTTTGATTATTTTTCCATAAAGAGCTGAGTCACCAAAGAAAAGGCAAATGCCAAACTAAGAATGTCTTTAAGCTTGAGTCAAGTTAATAACTGCTGGAAAAAACCTTAGGCAAAGCAGAGCTTTCTGTAATTTGGTAATTAATCATTACTTTGAATCCAATCCCACGTTTTGAAAGAATCAGTTTTGTGTATTTAGAGAAAGGAGGAAGTGGAAGTGTAGATCCAGGGTGAATCCAGTGAGTGTCCCTGTTGCATTCAGGAACTGTATTGTTCTGAAGAAATTGGGTTAATATACTGTTCCGTATTTCTACTCCAGAAAAAAAAAAAAGTCATAGGCAATCTTACCTTAGCTCTTAGTTCCAAACAGGCACCTCACTGCAAAAGAGCAGCTGATACGCTCTTCCCAATGGCTGAGCCCCCATGAGCTCTGCTCTTGCCTTTTTAACTCCTCATTTTATGACTAACACCGATAACAGGTCAGAGAGAGAAGGATAAATGCAGTAGTTGTAGCTCATGCCTTCCTAATAACTGCAAGGTCTGTATACTTAGCCAGGATAAATTGTAAATTTTTTTTGTATTAGCCAAATTCTTGGCAGTTGCAGTGTCAAAATTATTTAATGGCTTTGGATTAGCCGTATCCTATCCTGTCTGTGCCTTGCTCCTTATCTTTAATGTCAAGAGCTGTGAGTGGGAACTGTACTTGTGTGAGAGGCCCAGTAGCAGACCTCTTTTGCATCTAACAAATACCGGTTTTGCAGCCTTTTGTATGTTAGCAGTATTTTAAATGGGAAGGCTAGTGCTAGGACAAGAACCAGCCTTTAAATATTTATTAAACCGTATTCAGATATTAAATATAGCACTATAAACTTTCTTTTAGCCTTAGCATTTCAATTTTTCACACATTTTCTTTCTCATTTTGATTCAATATCCAATGAAGCCTCACGTTTTTGGTAGATTGCCACAGGTTGCCAGGCTTGTATGTAGTGTCTCAGACTATTCCAGAGGAATAAACACAGGTGGGGTTAGAGAAAGGCTTTTTCTCACTTTTCCCAAAATACAAATGCATTTGTTGATCACATGCTGTAAGTAGACACTTTAGGGCCAAGCAATGGGTTCAGCAGAAAAATAGACAGAAAGGCAAAAGATCAAGAGAAGCTCAATAAAAAATGAATAATACCTGTTCTTCTGTTAAGATCACTGTCACTGATACGACAATCAAAAAACACCAACACATTGTCAGTGGTGGATAAGAGCTGGAAAAAACTCATACAATCTGTTACTCATGGCACAATGTCCACTTTTCCTCTCACTTCATCTTTACTATTAAACAAGTCACCATCAGACCCAAACTTTACATGTAAAGAAAGAGTTTTTTGAGGCCTTGAAAGCAGGAGAATTTCAGATTTAGGGAGATTTTTTTTTTTCTAAAAATGAACATGCTAATTATCCATCAGAAGATTCATAATTCCTTTTTAAAAAAAAAAATAAAACCAAAATTGGTTTTCTGAGAAAGGCCCCTTACAGTCTGATGTGCTAAAATTCAAGGACCTCTAGAATCCAATCCAGGACCATCTGTGATTACGGTTGTACTGCACTGGGTGTTTGATGCTTAGATGTATGGACCATGCAGCCTGGTATCTTGTCGTCATCTGCAACAAGCATCAGTTGTCTCAGCGAAAAATGTTAGAGGAGGGGTGGCAAATGAACCTTCTAACAAGGGAGAGGGAGGGATTGCCAAATATTTAGATCATGGTAATAATTGGTAATCATGGTCTAGGAGTATGAAGGTTTACTTATAATTTTATCTTATTCTTTCTGTTTTCTCTATAATTATGGATATTCTGGTCAACTGTAGAAACACTCAATTTCTGAATTATTTCAGTTTTTTCTCTTTGACATTCTTGTGCAATTGTGTTTTTCTATCTAATCTTGAGCTGTATAAAGACAAATGTCCTATTATCAGCTTCTGAATAGATCATTTTTACCAGCCCTGTTTGCCACGCTGTGCACACAGCTCAAAGGAAGTACTCAAGTCCAGGTTAGCCAACTGTTCATATCACTTGTCTGCAGGTGTATCTTCATGGCTAGTTTTGACTGCTAGCAGCAACTCTTCCCAACAAGTCTTTAATGAGCTTTTCTCATCAGTCTGCTTTGTGGATGCACTAAAGCAACCTCTAATTCCCTCTTGAAGATGCCTCAATGACTTTCCTGCAATGGCTTGGATGCAGCCTGCTGAAAGGTCAAATTGGAAGGACAGATAGACTCAGATGAAGGCTGAGTTTAGTCTGTGAAGTGTGGATATGGGTGTCATGTGCTGGGCCATATACTGTAGGCAGCTTGGGCTATAGAAGACCCCCAAAGCCAGCTTAGTAAAGCAAAACAACCTGCCCTCTCTCCCTAGACACTTCAATAGATGAATGGAGGATATATTTTTGTCATTTTTCTTCTATTTCAGATTACTCATTGCCAGTCTAAGAAAATTAATGGTAATGATAAACTCTTGCTTTTGTGTGTGTGTTTAAAGAGAAAAAAGGACAAGTTTANGCCTGCTGAAAGGTCAAATTGGAAGGACAGATAGACTCAGATGAAGGCTGAGTTTAGTCTGTGAAGTGTGGATATGGGTGTCATGTGCTGGGCCATATACTGTAGGCAGCTTGGGCTATAGAAGACCCCCAAAGCCAGCTTAGTAAAGCAAAACCACCTGCCCTCTCTCCCTAGACACTTCAATAGATGAATGGAGGATATATTTTTGTCATTTTTCTTCTATTTCAGATTACTCATTGCCAGTCTAAGAAAATTAATGGTAATGATAAACTCTTCCTTTTGTGTGTGTGCTTAAAGAGAAAAAAGGACAAGTTTGAAATTTTCTGAATAGATAAAATTAGTGATATTCAGAAAATCTTTAGCTCATTGCTCCATCAATCTACATCAAAAGTTGTGTGATTTATGGTCAGGAAGAACATTAAAGAATAGGGTTTGGCACAAGTCACTTAAACAAGTTCAGGCTTTGAAAAATGAGGTTTTGTAAATACTAAACCTTTTTATTGTATTTTGTGTGAAACCAATAGAAATACGTCCCTTTTAATGATAAGTACATAAAATATTTTTCACAAGTTTTATGTTATGAAAACAGCCATGCTGGAAAAGTGTAGTTAGTCATGATAGAAATAAGGCTTTAAAAAGCTCTTCCAATGCACATGCTATTTTTTACTTTCCCAAATTACTTATTTATTATCATTTTTACTGAGCCAGAAATAAAAAGAACAAAATATTATGACTGCATTTGGGCAGAAAGTCTCATCATGCTACTTACTAAAATGTCGGACTTGGACTCTACATCCAGCTTGCTACATATGCTAAAAACTAAAATGAGAGAGTTGTATTTTTTGTCCTTTTCCATCTCCCTCCACGTTTAAAGTACATCAATTTAAAGCTGACTCAGAACTTACACCATTACAGCACTAACAATACAAAACGATTTTTATAGCTGTGGAAAAAAAAAAAACCAGATGGGAAATCCTCTATGTATCTCTGTTCAAAGTGCAACTGCTACGTACAAATCAAGTTAGATTAATGCTTTTAAGAGCCCTAATAAAATAAAAAGAGCCACCATCAGAGAAAAATTCCTAAGAAAATCATAGATAGGGAGCAAGGATGATTTTGAAACAAAGAATCAACTGCAAATCTGTTTCTTGAGAAATGGAAAGCAAAACACAAAGCCAAACAAAAAAATCTTGTTATTGTTGGAACTGTAGGAAAACAAACTTTCATAAAACTGAAGTGCTTCAGTGCCATCTAAGAAGGAGACATGATATAATATAGCCTGAGATAAGCTCCTTGAAAAGACAATGAAACATTCTCTAAACAAAGAAGTAGTAGATTAGTGGGAGTATATAAAAATATTTGCATATGAAAAACTGACTTCTTACAAGTAATGTTAGTACTTTGCAAATTACAGAAAATAATTGCCCTGATAACCTCTCAGATTGTGTTTAAAAGATGATCTTTAAAAGATACACGCATCAAATCCCAGAAGTCCTTTTCTTACCACAGACTGAGTTACAAGGGTATGTGCGGTTTTAATAGATACATCTGGTTTGTGTGGCTAACAAGGAGATATTCTTATAGCTGCCTGCCACTAATGTGAGGTCAGAAGGGTTAAGCTTCTTGGGTAATTACTAATACTGTCAAGAAGTTCATTTGCATGGGGAGAATTCAAGAGTCTTGATGACAAATGGTACATAGTCCCAAGCAAACCAGAGTGACATTCTGGCAAATGACCGGTTGGTGGCTATAGAGGGAATCCTCATAAAAGACATTGCAAACACTCCTGGGAAGAGTCAGTAAAATACACCAAATGTGTTTATAAAATGTGCCTTCCACAGATTTGCTTACTTTGCTCTACATTCATCATTTTTTTTTCACCTGTTGTGAAAGGACAGCTATATGCGATTACAGAAATGGGTTGTGTAGCAGAAGGGTTGCTGAGTAGCTTTTATGTTTCTGTATTTCTTGCCAGAAGAACTTCTGGAAAGTCCTTTATTAAACATCCAAGGAAATATGAATATGTTGAGATCCTACTACATGCCCAAGTGGAAATAGAGACATTACTTCTGTTTTAGGCTGAAGATCATCAAGCAGGACATGGAACAGAGAGTCACCTTGTGATTTAGCAGGTCTGGCACTTTTTCTTCCCATATCTAGAAGTCTAAAACACAGTGCCTGGGGCAATATCTTTTAAAGGATATTTTCTTTTTGAAATCAATTGAAACAAGTCTGATCATTTGAATTAATCAGAAATCTCATAATTTTTCTTAAAAACAAGAATTGTACGCTTTTGTAGCCCAGTTGAATCCTGTAAATTTTCCTATTCTTCCAATTGGAGTATTCTTAAATTTACATCTCAAATGTTATTAAAAACATGCTATGCCTCCTAAACTTTTCCCCATTTTTAGAAGTTGACTACATAGATTTGATTAAATATCCTGTATGCAAGGTGTGTACACCACTTTGGCTCATTGAGAAAAGGTGCCATGTTAATGTGATATTTAATATTGCTTTAAGTAATAGTAGTAGGCTTCAGGAAAAAAAAAAACAAAACCAAACCCCCCATAATCATTGAAGGCAGCACATTATAATACAATAATTAATTTTCTGACTGGTAAAAACAGATCAGTGTGTAATTTTAGATACTATTCCTCAAGTGTAGGAGATATTTAAGATGTGATCTTAGTCATGTAGTACAGACGATATTCCTAGCTAGAAAGAAGGTATTGGAGAATTTTATATCAAAAGGAATCACCATCCTTAGTACTCGGTAAGTACTTTTGTTTGGATAATTAATTTACTTCCTGTAAATGACAAATAAATATGTTTGATTCATGAACTCTCCTGGAACATTTGTGGCATTTAAGAAAACACTGATTCTTTCCTTCCTTGGAGAATGACTAATTACTATAAGAGCCTCACCTGTCCTTGAGTGCATCTGCCTACTTGTGAAGGCAGCATAAATCTGTTTTTCCTCTTCTGGTATTGACTCATCAAACTCCTGACAGTACACATTTAAATTCCTCCTTTGTCCTGGTTTAACTAAATGCAATATTCTATCCCATACACATCATGCTCAGTATGAAGCTGAGGGATCACAAGGGTCTCTCCCCCTCCTTTTATGGCCAGGGGCCTGAGGGCACTGATGGGCTTTAAAGGCCCTAAGCAGCCTCACCTGGTGCTTCCACCCACACCTGTGGCCCAGGAGCCTATTTAAGCCCAGTGCAGGGCCAGTAGTGAAGTCCTGGTAATATGGTGGGGTGCTGCTCTCCAGCTGTGCTTGGTTCCTTCCTCAACTGTCCAAGGAGGACTCTGTCTGATTCTTCTGATTCCAGTCCTGATCTGTGCATTCCTGAATCCAGTTGCTGCCTGCTGCTGCATACAGTTTAGGACTTCCCTGGGGCGTGCCCCATAGTGTACAGGTGATGTATTGTCAGTGAGGTGGGAGCTTGATATCTGTTTTGTATATATTTTGTTATTGTTCTTTCTACTACTATTATTACTTGATTAAAACTGTTTTAACTTTTCCAGCCCGTAAGTCTCTTTCCCTTTTCTCTTTCCCCCTTTTGAGCAGGGAGGGGATTAACAAAGAGCATGTGTTGTTCGTTTAATAGCCAGCCCAGCTTTAAACTGTGACACTCCTCAAATATCTAAGAAGTTGCCACATTACATAGACTAATCTTACCTCCTCAGTCACGTAATTCATTTGTGAGGTAAGAAGCNTTTGTTATTGTTCTTTCTACTACTATTATTACTTGATTAAAACTGTTTTAACTTTTCCAGCCCGTAAGTCTCTTTCCCTTTTCTCTTTCCCCCTTTTGAGCAGGGAGGGGATTAACAAAGAGCATGTGTTGTTCGTTTAATAGCCAGCCCAGCTTTAAACTGTGACACTCCTCAAATATCTAAGAAGTTGCCACATTGCATAGACTAATCTTACCTCCTCAGTCACGTAATTAATTTGTGAGGTAAGAAGATGGGTGGTACAATTTACTTGAGGTGGGTCAGGGTGAGGCTGGGATTAGAGGTGACTCCAGGATTGCTGTTTAATGCCTTACTACACTGTGAAGTCTCTTAGCCTTGGCTAGAAGACCAATCTGAAAAAGGAAATTTATTGCTGTTTTTTTTTTTTAGTGTTATTTTTGTGATTTTATTTGAGGGTTTTTTGAGATTACTTATAGACTATCTTTTTTTAATTGAGTGATTAGTAAAATGCCTCAAAGCAAACACTTTATTCCAGGCTCTGAGAAAATTGAGCCCATTGTATTTATCTTTCAGGCTAAATTACCAGTAAGTCATTCTTTCAGCTGAGAGAGGGGGATTTGGCCCTGCTTTCCCACAGAAGGTTTGCTTTGCTGCAGAGCTGTTTGTGTGTGTCAGCCATGGTAAAGTGAATAATTAAAATAGCTTCTTAATTAGCTTTAGGATAAATCTCCAAGAGAACTCCAGGATCTATAACTGGAAAAATCTGTGAGCAAACAACCTGGATTAACTAAAGTTGAAAATACAGTCTGTTGCTTAAAAACTAATACCAAATGATGGGCTGGTTAACTGGCAAAGCAGATGTCTCGGGTGAATAATGGAATAAACCATCTACCAGCTGACAAACAAGATGTGGAGAAGCTTTGTGGATAAATTGACATGTATACAGAGTACTAATCCATGTCTGCTGGTTTAATTGACTAATGATGAAGTCTAACTCCAAATGCAAGTAGTGCACGGTTAAATCTAATCTAAGAGACCCACACTCGGGAAACCAGTGATTCAGCTCCTCAAAAAGTTTGTGCCAGGCAGAATACAACTCCTGCAGTGAATGTGCAGATTAGGGAAGACTTGAAAGGCAATCACCTAGCTGGTGGTAACAAGCTAAAAATCATCATCCCTACCAGCTTTCAGCACAGGTTGCCACTGGCAAGCAAAAGGGAGCGATGTGGCAAAGAGTAAAAGTGAACAGGATCCTTAACTCAACTGCAGCAGGATACTGTTTCCATAGATTAGTGTTTACTTTGATAATACAGACATGCTTATTCTACTTAAAAATAAATGTTTTATAGGTATATGACAGATTATTACTACTAACAATCAGAAATTTCATATACAGCTTTGGAATAGCATCTCTGTTTCAATGGGAAGTAATTCTTTCTGTTCAGTTACCAATGTCTGCTGTTTGCCATTACATAAACAGGTGGAGTTGACGAATATGCAGTGAGAGAGACTGAAGCTGCCCATTTCTCCTCAGTATGGCCTCCTGCTGCCCCGTCCACCTGCTTTGAATTTACTTCCAGAATGTAGCATTTTTCACCATTTGCTCAAGTGCTTTGTAAGGGGAGACTCCAGCCTGACCACAATTTGTTTTTCCAGGGAATGAAGAATATGGATCCCCAAGTACTCGACTTCATTCTGTACTACTATAATTGTTATTAATATAAAGTATTCCCCAACTGCACAGAGTAGTATAAAGTCAACCCACACTAATAAATACTATCAGTTAAAGTGTCAATATAGAAAAATTTAGACTTAAACATCTTTGCCTAAGGACTAGAATGTGTAACTCTTGCTGTCAAATTCCTTACTAGTTGACTAGGTCCTTTTAAATCAAGGAAGCTTCACAGATGAGTAAAATGGGATTATGCCTCTGAATTAATGTAGAATCAACCTGAATGAAGGTTGTACAATGTAGCCCAAAAATAGCATAACAGAAAGGCGGTTAAATTAGATAGAGGCATAATGCATAGCTAAAATGACCCAATTTAAATTTATATCATCAGACTAAATAGTATTTGGATTTCCACAGTTACTGACTTCTTAAATTAGAACATTTAACTTGCAGTCTTGCAAATCATTATGATTTAGAATGGCAAAAGCTACATGGAGGCAGAGATGGAATTTGGTATCTCTGTTTCAAAGCAGGTGATTGTTACCTGACATGGAGCTACAGTACCTGTAGCTACACAAAGTCTAGCATACCCGAAGATTTTTGTATTTATGAAATCATATAGTAATTTAGGTTCAACAAGACCTGCAGAGGTTGTCTTGTATAACCCGCTGCTCAGATTAAGCCTAGATAGATCAGACTGTTCAAAGACTCTAGTTGAACACATCCAGTGGTGGACATTCTTGAACAGCCCCAAAAATGGATGTTAAAGAAAAATCTCAACATTTTAATAGAAATATAAAGCATAAAGACTGGGTTAGACTGAGGAAACAGAAATTAATACAGGAGGAATAAAAAGAGAGCAAATATAAGTTTTCTACATGAGAGAGTATCTCACTGGGTTGCTTTGATTAGTTTTTGTATCACATTGCCTATGTAATCATATTCCAGACTTCTCACCTGGAATCTGTTCATAACCTCATTCCTCATCCATGTGTATCGAATCCTTGTAACGCTGTGTTGTGGTTTGAGCCCAGCTGGCAACAAAGCACCATGCGGCCACTCGCTCACTCCTCCCCCACTGCGCTGGGATGAGGAGAAAACGTAATGAAACCTGGAGGGTCTAGGGAGGGTTTGCTCACCAGTTATGGTCATGGGCAAAACCAGACTCAACTTGGGGGGAAAAAATATCCAATTCAATCATTTATCAATTGGAGCAGAGTAGGATAAGGAGACTGGAAAAGCCAGATCTTACAAGTACAAATAAATACCTTTCCTTCCTTCCTGGGTTGGAGTCCCCTCTCAGTGTCTCTTTCTCCTCCCCCTCAGCGGTGCAGTGGGACAGGGAAGGGGGGGGTGCAGTCAGTTCACCAAAGATTGTCTCTTCCTCTCCTTCCTCCTGAGGCGCGGAGGGCTCCTCACATGCTTCCCCTGCTCCAGCACAGGATCCCTCCCATGGCACAGTCCCTCATGAATCCCTCCAACAAGAGTCCTTCCTGAGCAGTTCAGCCCCTTGGGAATGTACAGACCCAGCACAGGCTGCCCATGTGGTCACAGTCTGCTTCGGGAGCAGGGACCTCCTCCCCTGGTATGGGGTCCTCCACACGCTGCAAGTCCCTCTCTGCGGTCCTCCACAGGCTACAGACCTATCTCTGCCTTGCCGTGGTCCTTCACAGGTTGCTCCACTGGGATCCTTTGTGGGTTGCAGGGGAATCTCCACTCCAGCTGCTTCCTTCCCCTTCTTCCTCACTGACTCCCAATATCTGCATAGATGTTTCTCTCACCTCCCCCTCATCTTTCCTCTGTTGCAGGTCTCCACAACTGCTCCTTTGTCCCCTTCTTAAATAGGGGCCCATCTATTGTCTCTAAATGGCCTGGCCTCAGCCCAAGGTGGGGCTGACTTGGAGCTGGGGGAGCTTCCAGCAGCTTCTTACAGGGGCCAGCTCCCTGTATAGTGCCTGCCCCTGCTACCAAAGCTCTGCCACACAGACTCAGCACACCTGTATTTCTATGACCACCACTGAAGAATTTTCAGGATATTACAGTCTTTAGTCCTGTACTCCATAAATGATGCTCATTTCAGCTGCCATCATATTATCACTGCAATATATTATTGCAATAGAATCATAGAATGGTAGGGGTTGGAAGGGACCTCTAGAGATCATCTAGTCCAACCCCCCTGCTAAAGCAGGTTAGCCTAGAGCAGGTTGCACAGGAATGCATCCAGGTGGGTTTTGAATATCTC
>VZSC01002253.1:61168-98565 GCA_013398225.1 Steatornis caripensis | reverse complement strand
GCTTCTTCCACACTGGATCCTGAACTCCACCATCACGTGCTCACTGCAGCCAAGGCTGCCCCCAACCTTCACATCTCCAACCAGTCCTTCTCTGTTTGTTAGTATCAGGTCCAGGATTGCTCCTCTCCTCGTCGGCTCCTCCACAATAACATCAGTTTATCTTGGGATGCTTTCTACACACTGTTAGAGGATAGAAATGCTGCATTTATAGAACTATTATGCCATAAAAAAATCAGAATTTCTAAAGCTCTTTAGGTTTATGTCGTTGGAATTTGTTCCTAGGTGTGTGAAGATAATGTATATTGGATTAAAATGAGGCTAATTTCGGGAACAGGACCTCGGACTATGGTGATCCATAACTAAATGCTGTAAGTTTTGATCAAGCTACGCTCCTCTTACCTTTTCCTGTCTTGATGGTTTTTGTTTTCCTGGCTGCTCATTGTCCTACCTTGAACAGCAGACATGCATCACATTTTTAGCTAAAGAATCAATCTATGTGATGGTTAGACAACTCACATTATGGCTACTGACTCCAAGAGGTTATGAATGATCTAGAACCAATACCCTACTTACAATATTAAACAAAGCTTGGGATGCTAGCCAGTACCTGCTGAAATAAAAGTGCTTTGGTAAAAAAAGTTCTTTGGTAGTTACTCGAGAAAAATCTTTTCTAATTTTCTTCTTTGTATTTTGTAGCTTGATGCTTAGGTCCTGACTAGAACTAGATCTGTTTCCGTGAAATAAAGTAAGAAAATTCTAGGGAGAAGAATGTTCTTTTGCAAAATATAGCCAAGAAATCAAAACCGAGGATAGATAGACTACGAATACAACTCTAAGTTTTTGGTTTAGTGTTCCAAAAATGTTATCACACCAATGTGCTGCACATTTAGGTCAGACATTTTCCTTGTTTAAGTGTTTGAATTTGGTGCAGAATGAGATAGTTGACCTTGTGGGAGAGGAGGACAGGAAGCTCAGGACTGGCAGTGATGTATGGAAATGAGAACTAGAGGGAAAAAGTAAAAAGCTTGAGGGAAAGTGTCTGTGCTAAAAGGCAAAAGTCTAAGTTTATAAAATGGACCAATAAATCTGTTAGAGTTGAAAGTCAGGAAATAAGACTTGCAGGCTACAAAGAAGTCTGCTACGGTGTGATGTCATTAAATAATTGTGGTGAACCATGGGAAATGAGGTTTGAATCACTCTATGAGATAATTTTTTGAGTGTGGCAACCTGGAAGGATGCAACTCAGTATTAAATCAAACCTGTACGGGTTTTCTGAGTTCATTAAAGAAATATAAGTGAAATATTTCAAAGTTTATGAATTATTTTTTGAATACTCTATTCTCTTAAAGGAGTTGATAGCTTGATTATCTATCTTAATTCAGGATGAAAATAAATTTGAAAAAGAACTATTTCCCACAGGTTCTGTAACTTTAAATCCAGATCTCTAGTTATGGACCTCATTAGTCATGCAAAGGGTAGGAAACCTGATGCGGAGTGAAAGAGGCTCATTTCTAGAGGATGAGTGGGTCGCCTTTAGTGAACATGTGATGGTAAAGAGAAGGTAGCAGGTTACTTTGAACTCCTAATTAGCTGCATGGGTTCAACAACATGGAAACAAACCTTACTGGGATAATTAAAAATAGTAATGGAAGGTAGCTGGCTTTTGGGTGATTTGTGGAAAGCCTGGCTGTAGGGGCTGGATGTGGAATTTTGTATCTGCACAAGTGTGGGAATGTTTAGATCTGTACTCAAACGTTGCCACTTCTACCAGTCTCTATTTAGAGCTGTATGGAGTTCTGCCACCTGCAGTTGTGACATTCCACCTTGCGTTGTAATCTTCAGAGCTAAAACTACACAAGGGAGAAAAAAGTAGCAGATGGAGTCTTGTCATTTATACAGAATACTGCAGGAAAGGCAGCCAGATCGCAGCAGATCAGGGGGAAAAAATCCATTTTTGTCACCAAGCAGCAGAAGAAAAAATAAATCGTAGATAGGAAGGGATTAATTTCTAAGGGACCAGCTATTAAATGTAGCATGGAAATTGGACTCTATCAGAAGTTTGCAGAATTTAACTTGACAAACTATATGCAACAGTGAATTATTACTTTAAACTCATAACCCAAGGCTGCAATGCAGGGATAGAGAAGGTAGAAATTAATTAATCAGCAATCTAAGCTGAGAGCAATATTCACTTTTAGATGTCTGGTGAACAGAAGTAAGGACACAAAAAGGACTTACATAAATTATAGGTCACAGGCACACACAAATCTGTGAAGGTCTCAATGTTAAATGCTGAAGTGGTGTAACAAGATAAATAACAAGTGTTTAATGATAGCAGAAGAACAGTAATAACCTGCAATCAGATGGATAATAAATTATGGACAGATGGTAGTTGGAATCTGCAAATATTTCACTGCCCCATCTGCCTTCATCCACTGGTATCATTTTAAATTGGATTCCAGAAAAGATGCTTTTATCCCCCCCTTTTATTTTTCAAAATTCATTATTAGGATCATGTTGCGTGAACTTGTTTCATGGTTTGTTATGATACATCACCAACAGGCCTTTGTATTGTGAATTCGCAGCACTGTAAAAAAGCCAGGGTAAATTTGGGTTTCCACATTTTTGTCTTAAAGAATACCATAAAGTGAAACTTCCTCTGTAAAGAGCATTTTTCTTGCAGAAAACATATTGGAAGTTTCACCTCAGTCAAGAAATGGTATGACTTTGAAAGTAAAGTAGATCTTTCCTGTCTAAATAAGTACATTGTACAAACATAGTAGGTATCTTGCAAACAAATAGCATTTAAGGACAAAGTGTATATTCATATTCATTTAGTGTTGTTCTAAAAATTACCAATAGATATTTAACTTCATGAGCCACAAATGGAGAATAGGAATTTTTCTGACATGTGGTTAAAGCACAATCTCTCTCTCCAAAGACCAAAATGAAACTTGGTCCTTTTTTTGACATCCTCTTTTTTATGTTTTCATATACGTTGTTGTTCTCAGACTGAAGATGCTGAAAAATCTCTCTTAACCTGAATCTTATTTAAAAACAAAAGGAAAAAACCCCCTACTTTCTAAGAGTTTGTACAAGGAGATAAAACAGTAGGTGAGGATACTTTCTTTATAATACCACTCTCCCTAGCAGGCAGGAGGAGAAGGAAAGTGAGAACTTCAACTCATTTGAAGCAGACTGTCCATCAAAGACACCTGCGGTTCCTCGGACACAACTGTTCATCACCACCATCCTACTAGAGGAGAAAGGGGGTTTTATACGCAACTTAATGAGCTGAATTCCCAGATCTAACAGAGTTGAGCCCTACGTGACTGAGTTCTGACGTGGTGGTCTTACATTTAACAGCTTTATGAAATTCTATCTTTTTGTAAAGTGTGAGTGGGGATTGGGAAAGGGAATTGCAAGGGCACCTGTTTTGCTCCTGTAGTATTCAAGGATAATAGATAAAGTTAAGGGTCAGTTTTCTTTGATTTATAAATTCATACCAAACAAATATGCTAATATCTTATTTAAATCAAGGCATATGAATTTGCATACTGTAGTGTTCTATATCCCATTGAGATCTTCACCGCCTCAGTGTTCTGTGTTCTCCTTGTGCTTCAGTTTCAAGGGCTTTTTAACTTCTGGAAGAATTTATTATGTGCCTTCAAGATGGAAAAGAGAAAAAAACCAGTTTATTATAACACCTCTAAAAGAGTTATTAACCTTTCATATGTGAGACACAAGACAAGATCTATGGTATTCACATGCCAAAGAAATCTGGGTAGATTAACTAAATTTTTTAATTGAGAGATTTAACTATATGTTAATGGATTTCTAATAAATTTGCACAAACATATTAAACAGTGCAAAATAATCAGGAAGCAAGAAATATCTGTGAGTTTGGGGTTTTTTTCGTGTTGTTTTGCTTTTTTTTTGAGAAAATGATTTGTTCAAAACTCTAAACAATGAATGGTAGGTAGGAATGAATGGTAGTAAACAATATTCTGACGTGATTCCATTTGTAAGACTTTTGCAGAAGCATCTCTGGTGAAAGTAGCATTGTACCTGTGTCCCAGAGTATTCGTAACAGTGACATTTTTTGCATGTCAGGTCTGAGGNCAGTGCAAAATAATCAGGAAGCAAGAAATATCTGTGAGTTTGGGTTTTTTTTCGTGTTGTTTTGCTTTTTTTTTTGAGAAAATGATTTGTTCAAAACTCTAAACAATGAATGGTAGGTAGGAATGAATGGTAGTAAACAATATTCTGACGTGATTCCATTTGTAAGACTTTTGCAGAAGCATCTCTGGTGAAAGTAGCATTGTACCTGTGTCCCAGAGTATTCGTAACAGTGACATTTTTTGCATGTCAGGTCTGAGGAGCAGTCACCCCATGGAATAATGAAACAAGTAATTAAGGAAAGTCATTGAGAAATTCTAAAAAAGAAAACCAAATCAAACAAAACCCCATGTATTAAGTTAGGGGTAATCTGAAAGAAATCCAGTTATCTTTCCATATATTTCTACCCACAATTCACAAGATGCAACTCTAGAAAACGAAACCTTCAAGAAAAACGTATCCTACTTGCAAAGAAAGAGTTGTCAGAAGCCTGAAAAGAATGATATCACAGAAGGTAAGATGACTTGGGAAGAAATAAAAACCATTGAAAACTCAAATGGAGATCTAAGGATATTGAAACTGAGATAAATTGAAAAGACTTATGTTTTCGAGGGGGTTTAATGAACCTGATAACAAAAGAAGTGAGCTAATTTTGAAGGCAAAAGTTAAATTCTTATTAGCTGTTCTGAATAATGAAAGATAGAAAGTTAATTTGGGGTTGGTCCAGAAATGGGTTGCAAGAGACTAGTAGAATAAGTTTGGTGTAAGATGGTGAATCAATATCTTTCCTGATGACATGTTGTGTGGTCTTCTGCAGCTCCCAAGTTTCAAAACATGTTTAGCTGAATTGTGTAACCTTGCTGAATATTTAGGTTTTTTGTGATTATTATTAAGATGTAATATAAATATGTAGAGACTAGTTTCTCAGAGGTTCCAAATATTAGTGGCTTCCTCTGAGAATATAATGCATGGCTGTTCAAAATATGCATACAAGAGGTTACTTTCTAAATACTTCAGTTAACATTTTTGCCTTATTTGTAGATAATTAGATATAACAGTGAGTAGAGGGGCACATGTCCATGGTATTTTCTACTCTGTCCTCCTGCCAGCACTTTATTCTATCAAGATTACAATACTTTTCTAAGATCCAGCCTGTCTCATCTTAAAGCATCTTTCATCCTCCTAGAAGAAATACAGTCATATACTGAAGCTGTAATACTGAAACAGATCACAAAGCTTTTCCAGACCTTTGATGCATGCTACCTCTCCGATAAGATTGTGCACCTTGTGTTACTTTCAGTTTTGCGTGTTTCAAATGTAAGTGCTGACTTAAGGCTCTGGATGTTTTGGTTCATGTCTCTGCACTTTAATTTCATTTACCTATTTGTTACCATGCTGTAAAAGGCATCTGAGTTGTGTGCATGCCCGTTCGTCATATTCACTTAATAACACTAAGTTGGTTCTTTCACCATAAACTATGCTATTTCAGTACAGTGCTCCATTTCACACCCTTCTTTCTCCATATTACAAGTCTGCTTTCCAGCTCATTGTTTTTCAGTACATGAAAGATTACTTAGAATTTAACAGAAGATGTCAGTCTTTCTCCTTGCCATTTTGCTAAATGTTCAACTACTAAATTTTAATAATGCTGATCTTACTTATATGAAGAACGTTTCCTTGAAATATTTTCCCATTTTTACCATAGTTCTCATTTTTGATGATGACAAACCTCCATTCACTACTTCATTACTGACGCTTCCCTTTTGTCACTGGCTATTCTGTCATGGGAAGATTTATGATCACCCTTTTCAACTGAGAGAAATATCTTAAATGATATTTTGAAATATTATTTTCTGGTTTAAGTTGTAAGTTAGATTCCTTCCGTGTATAGATGATCTTCACGTAGTCTTGTTTAAAGTTCATATTTTATGTCAAGAAGGCAAAATTAAACCTCCTTTGACCTGCATTTCTGTACTTTATTTTTTAAACAGGCTTAGTAAATAGCAGGGTTTGGGTTTATTTATTTTTTTTTAATATATTTACTGTCAATGATTTATATACACTTCTATTCTTCTGATTTAAGGCTGCCAGAGTAATAATGATTGCACACTAGATATTCGGATATTTTTATAGCTCTGCTTTCCAGATAAACTGGTGAACCAGTTGGTTGAATTCTGTGGAATGATATGTTGCAAATACAACAATCAATCTTTTCTCATTTCACCTGCTGCAACATTGCAACAAGTTTTGTTTGCTTTTGAGACTGTGGGAAGAGCCAAAAACAGAATGGCATTTTAGTAGCATTTATATACTTTCCACTCCCATCATTCCTGAAGCTCAACATGTGTGAGAAATCAGTTCGTTAACTAATACCATGTATATATATATATTTTAGTCTGTTTTATGTTTTTAAAAGTCTGATACATAATACATTTGTTCCAGTCTTAGAAATTAATTATTTTTTTCATGTTAGTCTTCTGGGCTTTAATTTATAGTAATTAAAAAATTATAGTAATCGATCCTCATTCCTTATATATATATATATATTCCTTATATTCCTTATATAAAAATAAACTGAATTTCATCTTTTAAAACATTAAACACTGTTAAATTATTTCCTACTGATATTTTAAAGAGTAGTTTCCTCGAGCTTTACAGACTTTGGAGGACAACAAGGGGCATAGTTTTTTAGGAGCCAAATGTGGTCTGCAGTGCATTGTTCCATGCCTAAGACTTCTGAACTATACCATGGCATCTCTTTCTTGTTCCTGAAAAAAAACTTTTCAAATAGAATCAAAATGTGAATATGTCTAAGGATTTCAATATAATGTAATGCACATTAAGTAAATATCAATTTTCCCTTCCAATTTATAAAAGATGTAGTCATGATAATGAACTTGTGCAAGTCAAGATAATTTTTGTGCAATGCACAGCTAAGCTTCCAGATTCCTAGTTACAGAATGTGATAGACAGCAAATACATAAACAGGTTTACTAAGAGCTGAATTGCAGATGTAATCTTCAGGTAGGGTTATAAATGGTCAAGAGGGCCTACTGGAGGAGGCAGCACTCTATCTTGACCTGTTCTCTTAAACTTTTTCTGTATTTGGTGTCTGTGGTCACCGTTACATAGGAGACTGGGCTAAATTGATACCTGAGCAGACATGGAGGACTTCTCCCCCTTAATTTTTACCTTGGCAATGTAGCCAAGGTAAAAGCCAAAGCAAAGAGTTGCTGCTGATGCCATGAGACTTGGAATGGGCACTGATACGGTTGTAGCTGGATGCTCGACTGTCTCTCAGATTGTTCCCTCAGTGGTCAGGGAAAACCCTCACCCTACTCCCAACCCCATCATCTGGATAGCAGAAGCAGGTTTGTTTTGTGTGATATGGTCATAACAGCAGGTCTCATTTATTGTCCTGCTCCAGCTGTGGTGATCAAGCACAGGGCTGCACACAGGTACCCCTCAACCGCACCAGTCATATGATTACATGTTCTGTTAGCCTTTTTTCCCATCTCTTGCCACCGTTTTGACTGTTCTACCTCTCTTTTTCTGCCCTTGTCTCCTCCCAAATAAATATCCAGCTGTAATTACTTTTTCTTTATTTGTCCCAACTGTGCTACAACAGTACTCAAATTCAGTATTTCACACAATATTACCTAGGTAATCTCATTCTTATATGGTATTACTGCTACAGTTACCTAGCCATAGTTGGTCTTGCAAGAGTGTACTCTCCAAAAGGTCCCCAATCCTTCCCTCCAAGTACCTGTGCAGTTTGACTGTATCTCACTTCAACCTGTGAAATCCAGCCAACCCTTGTGGCACTAACTGTAACTTGTGTCAGCATGTTACTGGGTTATTTGTGGCATCCAGCAGTTTTACATTGAGTAGTTCTCCATTCCCAAGCCAGTTAGCTCAGCCTCAGGCCAGTGACAAGCAAGTGCCTTAGTCATTTGCCTGCAATCCTAACAGAGACCATTGCCATTTTTTTCCCTGAATCAGTTTATAAAAATTCTGTTTAAGAGATTAAGTAGGTGATATTATTGTTAATTTAACTAATCCCATCACCTTTCCAATTTAATTGCAATTATTAAAGTGGTAAGAACAGCATTTTATTCTGCAAATGGTGTCTTAGTTAAGGCCAGATTGCAAATTTCTCTGCAGTACTGGAGGGACCATGTTTAATTCCAGTCAGTGGAAATATATGCTTACCAGTGGAAGCAGCTCAGGATTGAGCATCCATGCGTATCTGCTTTCTGCATTAGCTTACCAATGTTGACTTATTGGATGTCAGTGGAGGAAATGTTAACAGCAAACAAATGTGAAAATCACAGGAATTAATATTTATGTAAGGTTTATTTTATATTTTCATATGTGAATATTCATTCTATGACCATTTCCCCTTAGTTTCTTCCCTGAAACTGAGCAAGAAGAAATTATATATAAAAGCAGGCTAGGACCTAAATTATGAAAATATTCTATTATACTTCATTCTAGGTCTTTGCCAGAAGATCTTAAACATTCTGAAAGTTTACGCAGGTTCAAAAAGGAAGCAGTACAACAGGAAGATTACTAATTACCTGGAAAAAACTTCTGACTCGAGCAGCAAAGGGCTGAAGACTAGAACAGTTGAGTGAGAATATAAGTATCACATAGGCCTGCACTGTTCCTTTCTCCCAAGGATCTCCTACTGCCCGCTGTTAGAAGCTGGGTACTGGCCCAGGCTGATCTTTAGTCTAAGACAGTGTACTACTTGTAATATTCATATGGTTTAGAAACAGTCTTCCTCCCTGAATATAAGCTTCTTTTTGTTGATGTTTAAATAGTCTTTAAAATTCCCATTTAGGATGGCCTCTATATAAAGGATGTTCAGCTGGGTGAACTGTCAGGTGGTTGTAGTTTTTTCACTTCTACATTAATAATTGTGACCATTCAAATATGGGACAGGAAATATAGCATACAACTTACCTGGGCAATCACCACAAACAAGAGAGACTGATTTCAGGAAAAGGTACATTCCATGCAAAAAAAATCCTAGGGTTTTTGAAGACACTGAGAACAAATTTGAAAAACAAACAAGCAGAGAAAATTGCAGTCTTATTTTTGGCAGCAGAAAAAAAGAGGAAAAAATATCAGATAACTTGTTTGGAAAATACTCATCAATCAAGAATCGAAATTAAATGACACAGACGAAATGAAACATGCAACAATCTGAACTCGATCGTTGAAAGCGTTACAATACCTTTCAATCCTCTAAATGTCTGTAAAGTTCTTATTCATCAGTGTAACTTTTCTTTCTCAGATTTCTATTCATTTTTACTCATACTTTATTTGAAACCGAAAAGCAGCTGCAACTTACCTTACTTCTGATTGAGTATAACTTAGATCACAATTTAATTCTACCACATTACCATTTTAAAATAATCTTATTAACATTCTCAATATGCTTTTGCTCACAAGATATACTCTTATTTTGAGCAGCCCGTCTGTCAATGCAATTCAATGGATCAACTTCAGAAGAACGTTGGCATCAAAATAAGCAAGCTGAGATCTGTCCATGTTTGTATCTATGCAGATGGCATCTGCAACATAAGGGGGTTTTTGTGAGGAAATTGATAGTTAGCCCTGTTTAAACCTTGCTCTCATGGCAATATTTCAAGACTAGAAAATTTAGCCACGTTCCTCAGAGAACAAGCTACTGAGTGAGAGCTGAGTTCCGTGAAGGAAGTTGCTGAATTAGCCTGTCCTTGCTTCTTCAAGAAACATCCAGCACTTGAAATCTCTTATCCGCATTGGATGTTTTCAGATGCTCCATTTTAATTAAGTTGCAGGCTAGACAGTGATATTATGTAGTGTAGAACTGTCTGAATTCTGCAGTAGTATATATTAGATGTTTTTAATGCTGTCTGAACACCTTAAAACCTAGTACATATCTTCCATCCTTGTTAACACTTCACATCCTGTTTAGTATGTGCAGCAAACCAAGACAGATAATTAAGCCTTGCAGAAGTAATGATTAGCACTGCCTCTAACAGCAGCCAATCATGAACATCTAGCAAGACACTGATCTGTTGGAGCAGGTACAGAGGATTGCCACAAAAAACTATTAGAGGGATGGAGCACCTCTCCTATGAGGACAGGCTGAGGGAGTTGAGGTTGTTCAGTATGGAGAAGTCTCCAGGGAGACCTTATTGCAGCCTTTCAGTACTTAAAACGGGCTTATAAGAAAGATGGGGACAAACGTTTTAGCAGAGCCTGTTCCAATATGACAAGGGATAATGCTTTTAAACTAAAAGAGAGTAGATTTAGACCAGATATAAGGAAGATTTCTTNCCTTGCTCTCATGGCAATATTTCAAGACTAGAAAATTTAGCCACGTTCCTCAGAGAACAAGCTACTGAGTGAGAGCTGAGTTCCGTGAAGGAAGTTGCTGAATTAGCCTGTCCTTGCTTCTTCAAGAAACATCCAGCACTTGAAATCTCTTATCCGCATTGGATGTTTTCAGATGCTCCATTTTAATTAAGTTGCAGGCTAGACAGTGATATTATGTAGTGCAGAACTGTCTGAATTCTGCAGTAGTATATATTAGATGTTTTTAATGCTGTCTGAACACCTTAAAACCTAGTACATATCTTCCATCCTTGTTAACACTTCACATCCTGTTTAGTATGTGCAGCAAACCAAGACAGATAATTAAGCCTTGCAGAAGTAATGATTAGCACTGCCTCTAACAGCAGCCAATCATGAACATCTAGCAAGACACTGATCTGTTGGAGCAGGTACAGAGGATTGCCACAAAAAACTATTAGAGGGATGGAGCACCTCTCCTATGAGGACAGGCTGAGGGAGTTGAGGTTGTTCAGTATGGAGAAGTCTCCAGGGAGACCTTATTGCAGCCTTTCAGTACTTAAAACGGGCTTATAAGAAAGATGGGGACAAACGTTTTAGCAGAGCCTGTTCCAATATGACAAGGGATAATGCTTTTAAACTAAAAGAGAGTAGATTTAGACCAGATATAAGGAAGATTTCTTTTTTTTATGATGAAGGTGGTGAAACACAGGAACAGGCTGCCCAGAGAGGTTGTAGATGCCTCATTCCTGGAAACAGTAAAGGTCAGGTTGGATGGGGCTTTGAGCAACCTGATCTAGTTGAAGGTGTCCCTGGTCACTGCAGTAGAGTTGGACTAGATGACATTTACGGGTCCCTTCCAACCCAAACCATTCTATGATTCTGTGAATATAGAAGCATTTATGGATATTTTCTCAAGTTGCAATATTTTGTGCTTTAGATTTACACATACTGAAGATAATGTATTTGAGTTTAATAATCCTGAATTATCTTTCTTCTAACTATTTATCTAATTCCTTTCTGGAGCCATGTAATCTTTTAGTAATCAAGCATCACATGGAAAATAATTCCATTGCTTAAACATCATCCTGTGAAGAATTGTCTTCTCTTCCTTATTTTGAAACTGCCACTTAGTTTAATTTGTTCACTTTCTCAAGTAGGAACTTCATACTCTGTTCACCTATTGAGTGCTATTCATGATTGTGTAGACTTCTGTAACCTGTTTTTCATGCTAAAGATTCCTAGTCTATCTAGTTTTTCCCTCAGCAGAGGCTATCTCTGGAAGTGATCTTACCAGGTCGGTGGAATGTTAATACCCAGATGGTGGTTTCTGGAAGTGTAATTTTCAAGCACTTCTAGTTCTTATGAATCATGTTCTTTCTTCCCTCTCCCTATGCAATGACATTTCTGTGTTCTTGTCCTGTCCTACTGCTTCTGCCTTGTATGCTCCCTCCCACACTCTAAAATTCTGAGATTTGAAGACCGTGTAAATTGCTTTTTTCTGGTTAACTTTCTACCATCAGCAGGATTTTATAGATTATGACTATCAGTGGCAGTCTCAGGACTAATAAAATTCTTACATTTGCATATCAAACAGAGGTTTTAAGGTTCCTTAAACAGTTTCATTTTTTGCTTCTGTTTAAAGTAAGAAATTATTGGATGGAGCAAGCCAAAAGGAACAATTTGATGCTCAGACTACACAATTCTGCATCCTTGCAAACATATTTTCTTTGTGCAGAAATACAACCAGTCTCTTCCTCTATTTTTGAACATAGATCACTTCAAAACAAATCCCATTGATTAATTTATCATGGCTTGACTTACAAAGCTGCCTCTGTACTAGCTTGCCTGGTAATTGGCCCTCCGCTTTATCCTGAAAGAGTACTCACCTCTCATTGTCTCAGACTTCTTTTAAAACTGTGTGAGTCTGTCAAACAGGAGGGACAAAAGAAGGCTATGTGCCTGCTGGGGAGTCCATCTGTCAGGTGGTGATGCTAAATTAAATTTCTATATAAAAGTAGAGCTTTGCTTCCCTGGTAAAGAGTAGTTGATCTGTAATTTTCAGACAAAATATCAAATTTGTTTTCCTTTCTATGTAATGCTGGGACCAGTAACTTTTTTATATTGCTATCTTTTCTTTTGTTTTAGATTTTCTTTTGTTGATTATTTTTAAGGTGCCTGTGTGGTTTTCAAAATGTGTGGGCAGACATATGATGCTTCAGAAGTCAGGCACCCAGTTCTGGGAGAGCAATTCATACCATGCTAAATTAGGCATCAATGCTCTAGGTACATCATATAAGGGATAGTAAAGCTCTGACATGCAGCTTGTCTGAATTGGCAAAGGGCATCTGAAACTCTTTTTCTAGCAAAGCTTAGGTTATCTCCCTAGAGCAGAGGGTACGTTCCTCTAGGACCAAGATTCAGTCAGGCAGAGTCCTGGCACCACTTCCAGCCCTGAAATACACAACAGTTCCCTCAGAATGGGTTTCTTGAAATTCTTACCCTTGCTCTCATAGTTATTTGGTCTTTAATTCAGTGATATTTCCAATTTGAAATAAATGAAAGACCCTGGGATTTGATACTGACAAATAACTGCCTCATGTATTGAGCATTTCAAGATCTTAAGGATGTGAGGCTTACTTTTGCTGAGATTTTTCCTGAAACTTAGATTTCTAAGTTTCACCTGCAGTACCACTGGTTGTCCAAAGATTTTGCTGCACACCTGCCCAACTGTTCAGAGAAATGTGGACGAATAGTAAGCAATCTGTACCTGTGACTATCAGCATCCAAATAGCTAAAAATTGCTTCCAGTGTTGCACTTGTGTATAACACAGGTATCTATTTCAAAGCATTTCCTCTCCCCACTTTTATGACAGTTGGTCTTTTTATTGTCTGAATTGTTACGTTACAGAGGCATTCATCTTTCTTTTACATCTGAAGAAAAACAGAAAAATTATATCTGAGTCGTTGTATTTATTCCCACCAACATTCATACTTTTTCCAGAGGGGAAAAAATGAACTTCCAGAGATCTTGCCAGCCATAAAATTGCTGAAGCAAGGTTAGGCATTTCAATATGGAGATAAAATGTTAATAATTGGGGGCCATTGTTCCACACACAAAATTTTATGCACTATATCAATATGGGATTGTTCTCTTCTTGGTTAAATTCATATATAATTTCTGGCTGTACTCATTGCCTAAGGATATATTTCTTTACAGTTAAATATCACTGGCTGTGCATTTTGATAGAAGAAATGCAGGCTACAATTTATAACCTGCACAATAATAAATGAATAGAAAGTTGCCCCTTCGAAGAAACGCTACAGAATATATAAAAATACAACATTCTGTTAGAACTACTTATGCTGAATAGTATTGGAAGAAACCCCAATTGGAATTGTAATGCTATTTCTAAGCTTCATTCTTGCTGTCCCTAGAACATAAAAACAATGATGTATTGACATTCAAGGCAATACAAGATACAGTGCTGCAAAAACCTTAAGGTGATCAAAGTAAATTTTGACACCACGCACTTCTCTAAATTTTGTACATTCCTAGATACGCTGTTGTAAGAAATGTCTTTCGCATGGCACCAGTAATTGAAAGAACACACAAGTTTGACAGTTTCCCCCCTGATTTTACTATTTAAATAGAAAGCTCTCTAAGACCTTTGGAGCTTTGGATCTCTAACAACACTCTCTCCAAGAACTCCATGTGGTAAGAGAGTGAAAAACAGAAAAAAATTGCTTTACTTGCAAATGTTTATGTAAAACTTATATTTCTAAAAAATAAAGTTTCATTAAAGATTTAATTAAATACATTTTAATGAGTGTTGTGATGGATACAAGAAGGGAAATAATTCTGGAATGTCTGGAATTTTCTTTTTAGTAATATTACTTTCCAGTTAAGTGTTACCCACGCCTTTACTTGACAACTCCTTACCTAACTGCCTACAGAAACTCTATCTTAAAATTCAAATGATCATGTCACTGGAGACACCTTTACTTCTCTGACGCCTCTAAATATTTTTCTTTACTTTCTGCCACAGACTCTGGACCACCATCCTATTCTTGCCCTGCATCCTCTCCTCTTCCCATCTCCCCAGCCCGGATCTTTTTTTTAATGTTATCTTCTGTCCTCTTGTCTTTCCCCACCTCCACAGATACCTCTAAAGACATCTCCACTACTTTTATTTGGCTGTATTTCCAGTTGCTTAGAAAGCATTTCAAAATATAGTTGTGTTTTCATTAATTCAAGGCCATAAAATATCCCAAATTATGCCATAGAGAATATGGCAGTAAAGAGCATTTTTGAAAGTACTGGGCTGTTGCCACTGATGGAAAGCCATCCCTGTAGCCCAAATGAAAGGGACACAGCCCAGGTGTCTGGAATCACATTTCTGTGTCTTGTCAATTAGATGGTCGTACTATTAAATAAGCTAATAAGGTCCTTCAGGGAGGAATGAAGGCATATTTTTTTTTGTAATTATGGTATCTGCATATTGTGGTATCTCCCTAAGGCAGCAGTTTCCAGACTTGCCAGCAGTTACACAAAAAAAGAAAGAGAGACTGTCGGCTTCTAAATGTCTTACCTTCTCTGTATCAGCAACCCATAATGACACAAATGCTACCTAAGTTTAGAGCAGAGCTCCCTATTAGAGGGCAGACAGTAACACCTTTTAACAGTACTGCAGTGCAGAAGACTCAGCCAGCACCTAAATCATATGAGACTTTTCTCCCAGCAGTAGTATTCTGGTGATTACACATCGCTGTTTTTAAAGAAAATGTAGGACAATGTACTGGATTTCCCTTCTATGTTCCTAAAACCCCTCCTACTAAATAGTTTCTCACTATCTTTGCATTCTAACCTGAGTCAAGAGGAGATTATTGTACTAATAAAGACAATTTTAATAGTTCTTTGCATCAGTCAAAGGGAGTGAACACAGCGAAACAGTTCCAGATGTCCAGCAAGATTTCTTATTAGACTGGCAAGCACATCTAATGCTTGATTTTCCTCACATGCTGTTAATGTTACATTGTGATACTCACAAGCATTTCTGGCGTATTTCTTACTGTCCTTGTTTGTCCCAGTCTCAGCTATCAGGTTGTAGATGGTACGCCTCTATGAACCTCTCATCTTTCACCTCTCAGTTATGACCTTCAGTACCGTCAGTTATGCATATTGTTTCCACATGCATTTAATCTTCAGGATGGAAGAAACTGTAGCTTTGCTGTCTGGTCACATTGTCATCGCAGCGTTTACTGTAAGTGCTTTAACCTGTCATGAGCTTTTTAGAGTCACTGGGTCATAGGAGTAACTGGATAAAAGCATTGTTCAATCTCCGATCAATCAATGACTGTGCAGGACAGTGTTTCCTACCTGTCCTATCTCAGCTCTAAAAGAGCCAGAAAACTTGTGCTGTCTGATGCAGCCGTATTACAAATCATAGTTTGCACCACCTGAACAGTCTTTCAGTCATTTCTTTAGACTGGGAGTATCCATGACTGATTTTCTTGTTCTAGAATAATTCAAAGTCAAGCATTTGTCTGCTTGTAGAAGGAGATCACTCAATACCTATTTCGGGATGCCATGTGTTGAAGACAGAACACTCCATTTAGCAATGGCAGAACGGACTGACATGTCAGGCAGAGACAAAGTTTTGGCAAGTGGGGAAAAAATCCTTAAAGGGGTGTCTATGTGCCAAAGTAAAAACAAAAGTAAAAACAAAAGCAAAACCAACCAAACAAAAAACCCCAACCAACCAGACAAAAACCCCCTTCAGCTATTTTGTGTAATTGACAGATAAGGACCCTTTGAAACCATAAGGTCTCATGCCAAAATTGTTCTGTATGCTGTGTCACTCTAGATCAGCACATCTTCCTGTCTCAAAATTTGTTTTTCTGGTAGTTTTGTGTGATTTCTTTAAGAAGTATTTATTGCTAGCAACAAATTATTAGACTTCAATAAATATTATAAAGTCATAGTAGGTTTCATAGCTAAATAAGGTTGATGTCAGGGTTTCTCAACATGGTCATCTTGCACCTTTATTTGTAGAATAGATCAGAAATAAATACAGGGATTGACTCAATGACATAGATTACTTTTTCTGAAGGAATTTTATTATCTGATTCCTATTTTACTCTGGGTTGATTTTATTTACAGTTAAAGTTTCTGGATTATGTGAGATTTCATATCTATTTCTGCAAATGAAATATCTAAAATATCAATTAAATGTTCTTCCAAGATGTTTTAAGATTATAATCTACATTGTGTGTGATCTAACATATATGCATATTTATGAAATATCTTTTTAGCAAACACAAGTGCTAGTAGACTCTACTTAATTTGCACGTTGTTTTTTTTTTCTCTCTGTCAGAGCACAAACGACATATGAATCAAAGCTTCCACTTGGCGACAGGCTCCTAAATCATATTTGAGCTTGTTCGTTTGAGTGGCAACTGCCTTAGTGGGAACATTAAATGCGAGTACTGGGGCATGTCAAAGTGTCTTTATTTACTGCAATACTTACTTGTGTTTTTCATGACTTGCAAAGTTGTACTGTCATGAAACAATTACTTTAGAGGAGCCGTTAAAGCTGTTTCACCTGTGTAGTACTGTACAGCAAGTTCTCAAGCATCTTCTACATATTTCTGGGAGGGTTTTCATGTCATCTACAGCTTCGATATGCTCTTAAATGGCTTGATGAATATGTGTCCCATGTATTTGAATACTTTTGTCATGGATGGGATCTTTTGAGAATGAACTTGGTATATTGTCCTTGTGCCCTTGACACCATTTTCTTCAGTGTCTGTGTTCACCTGGGGCTAATGCAGCCGTTATCACATCATCATGTGGCTGTCAAAATATCTGCAAGCATTTCTTTGGTCTTTTAGTAAAACATCCCCTATATCAGTTTATTGCAAAAAGTAAATTGTTAATCTTGTATGGTGTTTGAAATTACTCAGTTCAGCTGATTGATTACGTAATCTGGCTTGCCAGGACCTGTCTTTGTTCTCAGGAAAAATGTTTTTATCAGCTTGGTCTTGCTGTATATCAACCAGTGCGCAGATAGGATGATGCTACCTCAGGAAAAACCTGATATTCTCTTGTGAATGCTTGTTAATGCAGAGTATTTTATCTGTCATTTCCCTTCCTAATTTTGATGAAACTGTTAACCCGTGTGTTTGGCTTTGTGAGGTTTTGTAACACCTTTTTTGCAAATTCTTATTGGAGTTCCTTCACTATTTTCATCTTAGGCTGTTTTCAGCAGGAGCACTAAGCATGAGCATGCTGTTATTGGTATTTCCAAACTCAGCACTTTTTTTCCCGCTTCAGCTTTTTTTTGCGTGTTTTATCTGCTTTTGTCCTAGGCAAAGATGAGAAAAGGACCTGATTTAGATCAAGCACAATACTTCTATTGGTTTACAGCAGTTCCTTAGCATTAGGATTTCATTCTAAGTGGAATATTTTCAGTTGGTTTCTAATAAAATGAGTTAATACTTCCAGGACTTCCTTACCCGCTATGTGGAATAAAAGAGCTACTTGCATGTCCTCTTCTTTGTTATCTTCCCCCAAGGCATTCACGTGGATGTGGAAACCTTGTTTCTATTATTTCCAATCCTCAGCAAGATCACTGAGATAAAGACAAGAATGTTTTCTAGGTACTCTTAAATTATTTTTTTTTTACTTTCATGTACTGACGGGATGTCAAATAAAACAGCAAAGCCTTGCTTTGCGTAGGCTATGGTCACTTCTGACAACATGTTGTGCTGTCCTTTTTATATATCAGGAAGCCAGATTGTGACCAAGGATATAAAATTTAGTGTAGAGCTCACTCTATTAGACACAAAGCACAATAGCTTCATCAGACACATCTAGTCCAAGATCCCTCTAATAATTAGATATAATTATTTTTAAACATACTTTGAAGACATGTAACTTCTGTAATTCTGAGTTGTCCCTTAAATCCAAGCCTAGGAGGCCTATGTCTAAAGTTGCCTTTGGTGAGTATGAAGTTTGTGATCTTTTATATTGTTAGAATACTTTTATTCACTATCAGGATAATATTTTAAAGCTCTCTGTGCATGTCTTCAGTGATAAACCCTACAGTATGTGAGGCTTTGTGACTTTGATAAGTACAGCTTGTTGTTAAAGAACATATTTTACCAGTGGGAAGCTATTCTACAGAAATCTACCAACATACTAGATAGGTTTAGTTATTTTTGCTCATATTTATACAGGTTTAAAATCCTCTAAAAGGAAAACCAACAGGCAAATGAAAGCCAAGAAACTGTCTCTGAAATCTGGAAAATCNGTTGTTAAAGAACATATTTTACCAGTGGGAAGCTATTCTACAGAAATCTACCAACATACTAGATAGGTTTAGTTATTTTTGCTCATATTTATACAGGTTTAAAATCCTCTAAAAGGAAAACCAACAGGCAAATGAAAGCCAAGAAACCGTCTCTGAAATCTGGAAAATCAAACAGCCTGTGAATCTGCTTTTAAGGATAGCATTTGGTTTATCATTATATTCCGTTCGCTTCTCTCTTCTTTTTTCCACCAGTTATAAAAAAGAGCAGCGTTATGAGAAAACCCCCATGCAATTCAAGGTAGAAAAGTACCAAATTATTTAACAAAAGCAATACCTCTGTTGTTGCTTTGTTACAGATCTATATCTCAGTCCTCTGATATTTCTTTCTGATATTAACCTTTGGTCTCTGATGCATTTTAGAGTCTAAAATGCTGACTATACATTTTGCTATACATGTCAGAGAAAAGTATTAGCTACTTTAGCCTTTACTTAGTCCTCTGCACTGTAGCCTCTCTGAGGAGAATCTTACTGTTTATTTTCAGTGAATCATTGTTCTTGTTGATGTGATCTCATTTTTAGTGGAAGGGCTGATTTTCTGGGGATTTCTTTAAGACACAGTTTCTTTAAAGATGATCCATGATCGTTTTAAACAAAGAGTCATTAACTCAAGACTTTTTCGGGCTACTGCAGCCTCTGCTGAGCATGCTTTTACTTCTTATTTGAATCTCGAGTTAGGCGTATATTAAGAAGAAGAGGTCTTGCGCTCTGTAACTATAAGCCTTTTAAAAACATTCCACCCTTCCTTTAAGTTCTCAGATCTGCTGTTTCATGTTTTCTTAATAAAATTTAATATTTCAGGGATTTCCAAAATTCTATCTTTTGCATGATACCCCTTAAAATAGAAGAAGATCTTCTGAGCACAGGGAGTCACTAGTAGAGAAAACATGTGAGGGGTTGCTTTCCTAAATGTGCTGTACAGAATACCACATGATTTTTTAATAAAGTGTTGCCATTCCAATTTTTTTTTTTAAATGGGTTATAAAATCAAGTTAACATACGAATATTACAGCAGCGTAGTTGTTCAGACCCAAGATCTAGTGGAGATAAGTAAGCCTCCAGGAAGTAGACACCTGAGGAAGAATAAGAGGAGAGCAAATATATAGGGTAATAGTCCCTAAAACACTCCAACTATTCTCAGTTGCGGAGGATTCTTGAGTCTCTGACAGTTTCTCTTGGTGGCCTACCATGAATGTCTCTTCTAAGAAATTGTCCAGTCATCCTTTTAACCCATAGAAATCATTTGCATTCACAAATTCTTTGTCAAGGAGTTCTACAGTTTTACTTACTGGGTGAGGAACTACCACCTTTCCTAACAGAGAACATCTGGGATAAAAAGAACATTGCATATTTAATTGATTTTTATTTTTTTATTTAAAACCATCTAGCACTTTATCTAGTGCTTTCATAGAATGGTTTATAATAACCCAAAGTTTTGATTCTGAGTGCTATCGTTTAGCTGAGAGCCTCTCGTTTTGTATGTGAATCTAGGATTGCTTTTCCCTGAGTGTATCAATTTATACCTACCTGCATTAAATTTCATCTGCCTTTTGTATATCCACTTATGCAGTTTGTAAGATCATTCACAATCTACCATCATACTTAGCATCTTGAATTACTTTGCATCATCAGAAGCACAGTCACTTCTTCAATGTCCTTACCAGGTTATTTATGAAGGTGTTGAATAGCACAGCACTCCACTACTGATCTTCCTGCAACATAGGACTTAACATTTCACTCCCGCTTTCCATTTCTGATCTCTTAACCATTTATTCACTACATTTGTCCATGTAAGGATCCCCTGCACTGACGTAATGGCTGCTTGTTTTCCTTAAGAGTCTGCAGTGAAGATCGTTGTGAAAAGTCTTTTGGAAATCCAGGCAGGCTGTATTAGCTTAATCACTGCCATCTCTGTGATTGTTGACTTTGTCAAAGAGTATCAATATATTTTTAGGGCATGAATTCTTTTCACAGAACTCTCTGGATTTCATTTTCACAAACAGATTTACAGACACATTCAGTAATTTATTCTGAATGTTATGTATTTAGNATCTCTGTGATTGTTGACTTTGTCAAAGAATATCAGTATATTTTTAGGGCATGAATTCTTTTCACAGAACTCTCTGGATTTCATTTTCACAAACAGATTTACAGACGCATTCAGTAATTTATTCTGAATGTTATGTATTTAGCTTGAAGGGAGAGGTTACATGCTACATTTAGTAATTCACCTATTTTATCATTGAGTTCATTAGAACTCTTAGGTGAATACCACCTACTTTTGCTGAATTCCTGACATTTATTTTGTTTCTTTGTGTATAACCACATTAGTTCAACTTCAGGTATAGCCCCTCCTGAGTCCCTCCATCCCCAAACTTGTCAAGGGATTCCAGATGGGAACCTTCTCTGTTCCTTTTGTGGTGAACATCAGTTAAAAAAATCTATTCAACTTCTGCAAAATTATTTTGCCCTGGGAACTTCTTTGTGTCTCAAGTGCTGTATACGTCAGTACAGAATCCCTATTCCACCCTTTGTTCCCAAAGGATTGCAAGAAGGGTGTGAAAGGATATTGATTCATTTTGCTAGCAGACCTCAGAACTTTTTTTTTTTTTTTGGTCTGCCTAACTGTTGAGATGATTATAAGAGTTTATAATCTTTAAGATGTTAATGTGTATTTAGCTGTTTTTTTTTTCTTGGCTTTTCTTAATAATCATATTTCTACTTTATTTTAGCAAATGTTGAGGTTCCAAGTGATCAGATGTTTCCAGGAGATTTAAACTGTAGCAAGTATTATGAAACTTACAATAAATTCATGTGAATAAACGAAAAGGATAAAATGATTCTTGCATACACTTATGTTGTTTTATATTTCAATGTACCTCAAAATATTTTTAGTGTCTCTTAGTTAGGTTATATTACACTGTTTTCAGATTAATCAGTCTAAAGTATTTCAACCTACCTTAAGAAACTACTAAGAATTTGTGAGAAAGATAAGTGATACCACATTCATTATTTATCTTGATTCTCAAATGCACAGAGTAACAATATTTGTTTATAAAGATTATATGTATATGTATTTTGCAAACCATTATGTTGAGTCTCCCATCTTTTATTTCTTCCTCCTTGGCTACTTGTCATTAGCTTTCTGCTGGACATGACTGCCCACAGCAGGGCTTATGAAAGATAACGTGTGTGTATCCCTCATTAGTTTAGTGCAAAATCTGCCACATTAGTTGACACTGCCATTGCAGATGGCATGAGCTAGCAGGAGTGACTTTGCCTTGAAAGAGAATGGAAGCTCCCCACATACATTCTTCCTCACAGTCTGCAGAGGAGTAGCTGGGATAATAGTGTTTTCAAACATTTTCTCTACAGGCATCTATCAGCAACAGGATAAAGCTATTGAGAAGTTGCTGTGTGATCCAGATTTAATCTATCATTCATTTTCAGATCCTCAGGACTTACTGACCTTAGTGTTACTTACTGCTAAGAAGTCAAGAATTTTTACTATTGCATGTTTGCAATCCTCTTCCCACTTCTCAATGCAGATGCAGTAGGTTCATGGACTGTCTCTCATAATCTCAGAGAAATCAACCTATTTAAACACCCTATCTTGGTTTAGGGCTTTGCTGCCTTTGATTTTACACACAGTACTAGGCTAATAATATTCAACAGCATAATGCTAACTTCCATTCTATGTTAATAATATAGCATTTTATATTTCAATAACATTAGTTTTTCTAAATCACTGCAATGATATCTAAGTGTTCATTGTTATAAAAAAAGGCAGAGCTTAGCTTCTCCAAATCATGTTTATAAAATGGCCTATGTAAATGGAAGGTTCAAGGTCAACTGCTAATAATTACTGATCGCCCAAAGTTTGGATAGAATTCCCTGCCATTTATAGACCATATCCCTTTCAGAGCTTGAAAGGAGGGGGGCTGCTCTTGTCTAACTGACAGAACAGAGCACATTATTCTGATTTTGGCCATTTGTCACTGGCTCTCAGATTCTAATATGAGTGCCATCACTACGTTTCCATTCCTTCCAAGCTCTCTCATGTATCATTTACATTGCCCTGATGGCTGTAATTTTATTCTTCTCTATCTTAAATTGTGTGTGTGTGACAGCTGCAATGGGCATTATGCTAAGTACAAAGCAGAGCACCTCTTCACCAGCCATCTGATAAGATATTTTTTACCCCCATTACTTGTGTCCTCTCCATTGTACCACTGTATTACACATCAAATGTCCATGTCTAAATTTTCTTTCTGACTAAATTATGTTAATTATGTTTCTATTCCTGGCATTTATTTTGTGGTTCGGTGATTGGGATTTAAGTTGGTGAAAGAGGCAATCCCAAGTTCAACTGACATTGCTCCATGTCAGCCGTGATCTTTCCATCTCAAGTCAGCAAAGTAATTTTAACACAGTAGTGGTTTCTGAATATCTAGGGTAATATAACTTCTCTGAAAGCAAACTATGTTCATTCTAAAATGTAATTCAGAGTGCAGTTTTAACTGGCTAGTCTCCAATCATTATTAAAGAATAAAGTAAACAAAAAGGTGGCTTTAAAATAAAGTATATAGAAATTATATAGTCAGTTCATATAGTCACACTTCAATGGTGTCAAGCTCACCCTCAGATGGTGCATGAGAGTATAGTTGTACAGAAGGCACTGAAGCAGTATACACAGCCCCTGCTAGGATCTGGCTATGTTTTACTTCCTAAAACTTTCAAAGAATAAAAAGGAGGAGATACAGCACAAATATTTACAGAATAGCCCTACTAAAGCAGAAAAAGATGCCACAGATTTCTCTTGGTTTTGTACCACATTGTGTCATGCAGGCTACATTATGGACATTACTCTTTGTGGGAGCAATTCATCAGGTTTCCATGAAAGTTGTATAGAATAAAAATCCAGGAAGGTGGTTTTGAAAACCACATATATTTATTTTGAGCATTTCTTTTTGAATCAAGCCATGATTCAGAAATAAAATTTCAGATCTAGCCAAGAACCTAACTCTTAATATTTCTTCATGTCTCCTTGAATAGCACAAGAATAAAAAGTCCATCCTTTGAAATGATATGGATATTATCAGAGACCTTTGCTTTCTACCTGTCAGAGTGTATGTAGAATTATCTTCAGACTGATAGCATTCCAGTTACCTAAATGCAATTTGTGCACATGCATACATTAGAGAAAATTAAATACCATATGGTGCTGAGCCAGTCACAATTTGTACTGCTTGAAAATAGCACATTTTTGAAGCCTGATGAGAAATTTTATGGGTTTTCTCTCTCTCTAATTTATGGAAAAATAGCTCTTAACCATTTATCCACAGAAGCACTGCCTAAGCTGTGGCTATAAAAATTCACTGCAAGAACTATTTCTAAGTAAATGACAGTCTATAAAACATAGAAGACCTATGAAAAAAGATTTTTCCTCTTAAAATACATACAACATTTTCTTTCATTTCCAGGTCTCTCTGGGTGACGCTGTGTTTTTACTGCTCACAAACATCCCAAGCAAAGGAGGTAAATTAAGCTGTTCCTGCAACCTCTCAGACACGCTAATGTCACTGTGCATCAGACGGATTCGCCACGAAGTGAGTAACTCATTTCCTGGCACAATTTCAGAATGGTGTTTGTGCCTTCTACTGGTCAGCTGACACAACTGGGTGGTGTCAGCCAGAGGTTTTCTTTAAATTGATGTTAAAATATCAGGCAATAATGAAGCAGAGTTGTTATGAATGTCTCCATAAAAAAAGTGTCCTTGGCAATTTGTATAAAACTTTAGAGTAAACTTTAATGCTTAACATGAGCAATGACTTTTTGTTTGCTGTGTCTGAAAGCTATAAACTACTGAAGCAGCAAATAGAGCATTTAATCTTCGTATTTTCATAGCACATCCATGCCCCATCTGAGACTGGAGGCTCCTCATATGAGTTACTGGTACATGTGATAAGAAAACCTGGGGAGAGATTCTGTCTCTCCTGATACAAGCACACTGCTCTTACAGTTTAGTGTTACTTCTCCCTGATCTGAGTCAGCTGTTGCAGGTCTTTGTGTAGGTAAGGGAGGAAGAAAACAATTGTTATTATCCTTAATTAATACAAGGGGAAAGAAGTGCCACTGATTAATTGGTTACCTTGTCCATGAGCACACAGGAGCCCTCTCAAAGCTGGTAACTGAGTCTCAGGTTTCCCAAGCCACAGCTTGTTACCAGCAGGACCATCCATTTTACAATGCAAAGAGGCCGAAGATTCAGCAACTGCTTCAGAAGGTGGAGGAAATGGAATCTGATACCCTTTTAAATATGGTGGGGTTTTTTCCCCTGTCCTTGTCTCTAGTGTTGTAGAACTTCTCTCATTGCTCAGTCTTACGCCATATGCATCAATTAAAGATAGTCTGTGCTTTGTGTTATAAATGCTGCTCATTTTTTCTTGCCTTATCTTTATATAAGAAGAATATGGACTATACTGAAAATCCTGTTCTAAAAATGAGTTGCAAATGTTTTGGTATTTCTCAGCTCTAAAAGCATGTGTGTGTGTATATATATATATATATGCCTGTCTAATTAGAAGCTTTCCTATCACTGTTTCGTGGTGTTTGTTTGACTCGTTTTCATAAAAAAAAAAAAGGACATAATTCAGTAATAGTGAAAGTACTGTATTTTGGAGCCCTAAATTAGAAGTATTCCATACCTCTCTTTTTGGACCATTCTAATAAAAAGTATTGTATAAATTATTTAAAATAAAAACTGTGGTCAAAAAATATAAGGATTTCTATTGTAAGCAAAGCATCTATTTATTTAACCGAGACTTTTATTTAAGTAAACACATTTTGCTTACAAAATTTTTGTTCATCAGTTTGATGGAATAATCCACACAGAGAAACATCTAAAAAAACTACATTAAATAGGATCCATGTTTTCTGAGTAAAAAAATATATTAAAAAACATTCCTTGAACCTACATATTTGTGCAGCTGGATGTTATTGCTCTACCATGGGTATCTTGCTGCCTTTTAGATCTAGGTAATGTTCCTTTGCTACCTGTTTTAAGGGTCAGATTGAGGCTCTACTTCTTCATATAGCTCTTATTTGGACTGAGTTTGAAACATACAGTGCCTTGGGTTTTTGTATGACAAAAGTGCTTTGGAAATGGGGTGGTGCAGGGGCAAGTCTGCAGAGGCCACATTTAACTATAAGTCTTGACATCTCTCAGGACACATGGATGACATAAATTATAAAAAAAAAAATTCTTAGCTTTGTAAAAAGTGCCCAACCAAAGGTCAAGACATCAGAAAGCACTTATTTTCCATTAGGATGCAAACCAAGAGCTGGAGTCAGTGAAGAATAAACTGCCTGTCTCTGTCAAGCAGGGGCCTCTACCTGCCTGAGAGTTTCTTATAGCTCTCAGCTGCAGTGGAGTCGAAATTCTCCAGGCACCTTACTTTACACTGTTATAGATTTCTGTGTACCTAAAGACCTGCATCAATACGTGCTTATGATGTTCTGTAGTTTAACAAAGATGTTCAGTTTAGTATTTAGCTCACAAGTGAAGTTCGTCAGCCTTTCTGGTCAGGGACAAGACATTTTTCCACTTAACTCATCTGAGGAGCTGGATATAAAGCTCAAGCATATGTTACTTCTCCTCTGACCTGCATAAAGTGTAAACAAATGAAGGAGAGAATGACAATGCATGTTCATAAACTGTATATGGGGTATAAACTACAGCAAGACTGGGGACCAGGTCTTCTTTGTTTGCCTTTATTTTCCTCTTTGCTAGTGAATTTCTTAGTGAATTAATCACCAAATCATTTTCATAGACTTTCTTTCTTTAACGCTTCAGTTTCTAAAGGAGGGGTTAGGAGTTGTACGTGGTCAGGAGTCTTTTGGTTTTTTCTTCGCTGGGCATTGCCCCAAGAGGTGGGAGATACAGAACAGCAAACAAGGAATTGAGCCCTCTGTATCTTCGTGAGGTTACTACTCTGTGTGCTACTACAAAAATTAATGGTACCGTTAATAGAAGGTCAACTTCAGCATTCAACTGCATCAAGTTAAATCTAAAAGAACCAAGGTCCAGTGACTCAGTCACAACTGTGCTTCTGACTGCTAATGCCCTCTCATATGGCATGGACCTGGTCAAAGCAATCCAGACAGCTCTCTAGAGACTCTTCAAATGCACATTTCCCGTATCTTTTTTCCCATGCAAATGCAGTAAGACTAACAATCAACAAATGATATTAACATAAGAGAGAACTGCAATTATTTATGTTTGTCTATTAAGTAAACAAAATAATAAACCATTGTGCATTTGACCTGAAGCAGTAAATCTGCTGGTCTCATATCATACTTCTGTCATCTTCATGACATCTACAAACTCTTATCTCTGGATTTTGTTCCACTGCACTTTTGTTATATATGTATGCCATGATATGGTGTACCATAACCACCATATCTCATGCTTTTATTTAATCTTCCAGCCATTCTTTTGCAAGCAGTGGCATTCTTACCCAGCAGTGGCAGTAAATACTCTGTGACCATGTGACCATTTTCCTGATGATACTATTTATCTTTAATCTTTATCTATCTCTGGATTTAAAAAACCAACCAACCAACTATGGCTAAAACTTTATTCTCTGTTTCAAATATATACTAATAGCCTAATACTTATATCTTGGTAGTACCTATTATACATAAACCACTTTTTAGTTTTGAACAGACTGCTGTTATAAGAGCAGTTATAGCACTTTGCAGTTTTGCTGAGTCTTGTATATAAAAAGTCATCTACACACCACATAAAAATAATTGGTATTGACTGTCTTTCCAAGAATTTCTCACACTGTAGTAGTTCAAAACTATTTCTTCTTATACACATTTTTTTTTTTGAGTCAATTAATAAGTGGAGCTATACATGTTTTTCCCTAACAATGATCAACCCAGTACACAGGGTTATTTCTCTTACTCATTTTATCATTTCCTATGAACTATGGGCTTGTCCTGCTTCTCTTTTGTCTTAGAGCAAGGAGAACTTACTAATGGATATAAATTTCAAGGCAGTTTGTCTCTCTCATCTCTGTTCTGTGCCCTCTTGCTACACTCCAAGTTCTGGTACTGGGCAAGGAAGAATTCAATGTGTTTATTGAGCTAAGGATTTATTGTTAGTCCAATTAATGTTTTAACAGTCTAACAGTCCAAATTCTCTAACACAGAAAAGTCTTACCAGTTTAAATTGTTATATCCATAAAATTCCCACCCTAAACGCCAAGACTTTCACAGTATCTACCTTTTTTCCCTGGTGCTGTGCTTGCCCTTTCAGTGTCCTTTTAGGTCTTAAGGCTGAGAGGTCTTAAGGTCTTTCAGCTTTCCTCAAGAAGAATTGTAGGTGGTGGTGAGTTTTTAACAGCTATCAGTGTTTGGAGGTCTTTACTGAGAGAAGGGTGACATTAATGGTGGAAGTGTCCTCCTCCTTAGTCCTGGGACCTGCTGGTGTGTATTTTCACATGTTTCCTTGCCCTGGGCTGCTGCTTTCTGGCTGAGCATGCATGTGGCCACACAACCTCCCCAGGGTCTCTTGTTTGCTGGGCAGCAATGCCCAGGGTTTGCCAGACCCTTCCCGCACAGGCACCGGCAGAGCTCAAGCTCAGGCAGGGCAGGCAGCAGGCACTTAGCCTCAAGGCAGGCGCTAAAACCAGCCCAGCCCTGGTTAAGGTGAGCCCAGGCCAACCCCGAGACCTGTGCTCTCAGATCAGTGCACCGTCCGTGGCTCTGTTCTAGGAATGGCAAAAATCTTATTTATCCAGCCACTCTGTGAGCTTCCACCCCAGGAACTGTTTTTAGATTTTTCCGCTGTTGTGTTTCTTTTCTGCTGTTCCACATCTCATTCCCTTGAAGTGATCAAGGGCTCAACAAACATGGATAATGTAGTGTTTAATAGGATGAGGAAATATTTTTTTCAATATTTAATTTATACTTCCTGTTAGTCTACATATCAATCTCTCATAAAGGACAAAACATTACTTGAGTTAGCTATTAGCTTTGCCTATTCATGGTGTTTTGTCAGTAACTTCCTGAATGTTAACAGAAATGTTTTACGAAGTTCTAGCTGTATTCTTTTTCAGATCAGTTGGTGTCCTAAATATTTTTCTGTTGGTATTTCATTCAGTTCTGTTGCAGCTCTCTTCCCTGATCCTGTAAAGAATTGCTGACAGCGCTTGTGAACCCGATTAGTCTGCTGTGCTCTCTACCAACTCTGGCAAGCCCTACAAAGTAAAGTAGCCCACTCTGTTTTTGATATCTTCTGCCAAGTGGTTTTGGCCTAGGTATTTTGCCACAGTGTCTGTGGCTTCATTTGTACTTGTCTGAGTTTATGCTTTGCCAGACTCTGGGTTTTCAGTTATGTCCCTGACTTTTTGGTCTCAAATGAAAGTTACAGCTTAGTATTTTATTGCATTTATTCAACGAATTCCCATCCACCAACCTTTCCTCACATAATAACCAAATCTGGAAGACTGGCTCTTCAGCTTCTTGTTAGTCAATGATTTTTTTATTATTGTTTTAACCATTTTGTACATTCTGGTTAAAACAAATGAATTCAAAGCTTTTAACCTAGCCTTATTGATATGATTGCATCTCCATATGTTTAGTCACAAACAATAGCTGTAATTACTATTGTCCACCCTCCTTTGGGTTGTGTGTTTAATTTCAGAGTTGAGAGGACAGCAATGTCTTTTGCCGTGAGGCCCTGTGTTCGTCTGGAAGGGTTGGTGAGATGGTAACTAGAAGAAAGATGCCACCTGAATGGTAGTGTTACTCCTGGGAGTGAAAGGCAGACACACAGTTCTTCAGCCTCAGGGATTTTATACTGGTGTAACTGGATTTACCACAGACAGCTATAGTTGCAGTAGCAAGCTGGAGAGCTCTGTGGTGTACAGTGAAGAAAAGTCATGCTGTCAGCAGAGGCAGTGGAAGATGACAAGATGGCTAAGGAAAGAAGTTACAGTCAAACTGGAAGCGTGGTATCCTTTTAAAATACAAAAGACCTACCAAAATGCCAGTTAAATAATGTGCCACAATTACTAAAATGGTTAAAAATCAACCATACATTCAGCATATGTCTCAGTGGCTGTGAACATTGCTGGCAGCCTGTAGTGACAGGAGAAGTCAAAGCTTTCCATTGAAGTGACGAGACAGAAAAAACAAAGTGATTTCTAGTCCCCATATAGCTTTTGTGATTTGGATGAACTTGATTTTTTTTCCCCCGCTTCACTAAGATTTTATTTTCTGAGTAAGAATGTGTGATTTCTTACTCAACCTTAATTTCGAAGAGTCTGGTGCCTAGGTCTCCTGAGGTGTGTTGTCATAGAGGTGTACTTGCAGCAGGTTAAGCCACGCAGATCTGGATTTCATGATATTTTACTGTCTGTCATCTTCAACATTCTTCATTCAGAAATTGTAATGTTTCCCACGCGTTCGTCCCCTGGTCTAAATATTGTCCTCTTGGTGATCCACAGAGTACTGATGCAAGCAGTAGATTGAGTTGTCTGCACAGTTTGTATGCCCGTTAAGAAATGCAGTTCTCTCTGGCTGCTCAAGGTCAGCGTAGTCCTTGTGAAAGATTTGACAGAGGGAACAAATGTCACCTGACAGAGAATATGAAGGCAGGTCATTTGCTGGAGTACATGTTTTTAGAAGCTTGGGTATGAAAGTCTTAACCTCATTCCATAAATTACAAAGCAGAATGTCCTCTGTGTTCTAAAATTACACCTTTTATGTGAGGTCAATATTTCTGCAAGATTTTATAGTGAAACAAATCTTTGAAGGACAACTTTATTTTAAATTTTTATTTTTTTAAAAAAAAGGTATTCAGTAGTTAGCCTGATATTGGTAAACACTTAACGACAGCAGATTGAAGGAGTAGATATACTAGATATTTTAAAATTCTTGTAAAGCAATAGTTTGTACTGCACTCAGAGCTATAATAACCAAAAAAAGTAGCAATTATAATAATGCTTATGGAAAGGCAATCTTTTCAGACTTAAACAAAAAAGAATCACTTCACTGTCATTATGAATTCACTAGAGTCATAGAGACAGGTGTTACAAGAAGGAATTATAAAAACTGTGTTAGTAGTATTCATAGTACAGTCATGTCTGAAATCAGTTCTGAAAGAGAAGGTTAAGAACTGATATAAGAGTAGATTTATATTAAAAGTAATAATTCATTGAAGCTCCTCTACCTAGTGGGAAAGAATATATTTTGTTCATATTAAAATGAAACTTATATGTATTATTACAGCTAGAGAAAAGTTAAGACAGTATAATTTTAGAGATCTGCCATTTTTTATACTTTTCAACCCTGATTGCTTTTTGATATGTTATCTTGTGAACACGGGCAAACAGTTTTAAATAATTCTTGCAGTTCTTAATGGGTTTGAGCTTAAAAAGTTTAAAGACATTGGTTTTCAGGTGAACTGATACCAAATATTGTAAGATTACATTTAGGAAAATAACTTAGGAAACTGCAGAGGGCACAGAATGGTTTTCTTCCTTAGGGAAAAGTCTCCCATCCTGTTATGACACTATTTTCAGTCTTGTTGTTAGCAGTCTACAAGAAGAAGATTTTGCATCTTTGCACACAACACTAGTCTGAAATCACAATGACTGGCTCCTATAGCAGAAACTCCTAAAAAATTAATCAAGCTCAGTGACGAATTAGCAAAGGCATATACCACCTAACCTGTAGGCACAAAAAAACTCAGGACAAACAGCTGTATTGACATTTCTAGCTGGGAATCCTGTCCTCCACAAACACATTTGATTCTCAGACATGGTCTCTTGGCTGCTTGCAGTCATCCCCATCTGTCAGGATGGCACTGTGCCCACACACAAGGTGGTATGTCAGCTTCACTAGGGCATAGGTGCCAAGTAAATTCTGCTGTTTGCAGAGCTTTGCCTGTGCTGGTTCTTCAGTAGGAAGCTTCTGCTCTGTCACAGCAAGGCTGACCCTCAACATGACTCCCTACACTTGATTACACCTGTTGACACTTCGGTATCTAAGGAGGAATACTTAAATAGTACAAGCAAGAAGCACCGCTACGCAGAAACAGCTTTAGAAATCCATATTGCACATACACTGAAAATCCATTGCTACTTCCCCCCTCCCCTGCCCAATCCCACAAGAAAAGACTACTTTTTAATGTGAGGCAAAAATAAATTAGATCTTTTGAGACAGATCACCTCCTGGCTCATCTTTCTAATCTGGAGAGAAGTATATTGGCATAATTTATGTTATTGTTATTAACAACTTCAATGCATTCTCCTTCTTATTCTTCCCCTGCCCCTCAACACAAAATGAAAGAATTCTAATTAACTGCATGGACTCGGCCAAAAAAGAAAATAAAACACAATGGAAAACAGTTGCTGAAGCAAGGAAAGAGAAGTCTCACTCTTCTGTCTTACTGATTTTGCAGTGGTGAAACTGTATTTACCACAGTAGAATAATCCTTGCTTTTTCCCAGTGCATGAACTACGAGGGCAGTGAAAAGCCAGACACTTAAATTGGATATTGTGCTTGGGCAACTCTGTGAGTGGTCTATGTATCTGAGAAAGCATAGGAACATCTTCCTTAGCAGGAAAGGACATAATCACCTAAAAGACGAGAAAATTGTGAGGCTGCAGAGACATCACTGCACGTTCTTCTTACAACATTCCACACAGCTGGTTTAGGGAAGAAGGCTGCACTGCCCGGGGAAACTGAGTTGTTCTGGTTTCTATTTGTTATTGAAACTATTTTCTTTGATGAAAAGCTAAATAAAATTAATGAACTGAACTGAACTGTCTGCTCAAAGGACAACTCCGTCTTTCAAAAATACTTCCTCTCATTTGCACAGAACTTGTTACCGATAGCAGTCAGAAACAGAAGTCTTCATCATTCCTTTTATATCTTGCAGATTTGAAATTTCACAGGGATGTTTCCTGTAACAACGATGAGATTTTTAGCAACCTTACCAGCTACTCAAAATTCCTACTTTTTTTTCCTCTATAACTACTCTGTTTTATGTGTGAGTCATCTCTTTGTGTTTCAGCCTTCTAAATTTCTGCATATTGCATTGAAAAACTCATATAACCTGAGTTTTCAGCCATATTTACTCTTTCTTCTAATAGAAACATTTATTACCAAATACCTATTTTATTTTAAAAACTTCCAATGTCCTGATTGATCATAAATGTCTTTAAAGAGATCTTTTAAAAGCTAGAAATAGTCACAAACTGTTTAAAATCTTCCAGAAACACACCTTTCTGTTCTTACCTATTTTTATTTTGTCTACCCACTGAATGTAGTGAGACATGTAAATTGAGTAACTTGGAGAGATTTAATCCAGCAGAATGATACATAAAATCATTTCTTATTGTATTTATTTCCTCCCTTGACATTAAGCATATCACTTACTCTACTTTTCTCACATGCATGTTTTTGATTGGTGTATCTTATTTTTCCCTCTATTTCCATAATTCCTATTATATTTATTCTTAGGCTTTTCTTGTACTGTAGCAGAAGTCTTCAAAGCAGTCATATTTCCCTAAATATGTCTCAGTCCTCTAGTTCACAGTAGTGTTTGCCCATTTCTTTTTTTTTTGTCCTACTAAGTTATTCTCCAACCCTCCAGCACTATATCATATTATTCTAACTACATAGTGTATCATTCTACCTCACCTGCCCTACCACTCTATCTCTTAGCGTCTTTGACAAATTATCACCATTATTTCCCTTCTAACTGTTCTTGCGCCATTCATCACCCATGACATTAAATAACTGCTCTTCTATAAAAATAATATACCTACATCATCTAGCCAAGTGAATATTCAACCATTTTCTATTAGAGATGGCCTGAGACTGACATATCTGTCCCACCTGGCTATTCACAGATAAATGGGTGAACTGAGCTGTTACAAAAAAAAAACAACAAAAAATAAGGTGTGATGAGGTTTGGGTTTCCAGGTAAAACATCCCTAAAATGATTTAATTTTCCTCAAAATGACAATCCATAGGTGCTTTAAATGAGAAAACTTCAGCATGAAAAATATTGTCACTGATGTAAAGTATTAAGGGCATTTTAATTCAAAACTTTTACATGTGAAAGACATGTGCGTTTATTTTCACTTTTTTTTTTTTTGTATGTGTGTATTGCAGTAGTTTAGTATTAGAAATGTTTGACCTATTGTAATCACACCAGTTTACAGAATTTATCCATCTCTTTTAAGGCAAATCCATTCCTAGTATCTAAAAGAGAGCTAGCTGAAATGGAGTAATGCACTATCACTTGTGCTAATATTTCATATCACATTTTAACTGCAACTGGAAAAAATCCCTCCAAATTTCCCTAAGTTAGAAACTTTGGCATAAGCCATGAAGAACTTTTGAGATGTAAAAATTATAATGCTTTATACTTTTTATTATTATATGATTTTAAATGTTTGCGCTTGCATTCAGTACATGTAATATATATCACATTTCATTCATTAAAAACATGTTCATATAATCTGAAACTCTAATTTTATAAATAAAAATATCTGGCAATTGCATTGAAATGATAACATTAGGCATTTAGAAGTTTTAATAAGATAATAAGTTGCACGGTGTGTACTCAAAGAAGAAACAGCTTTCTGTATTAAAGTAAAAGTATTTTAGACTAACATTTTTTAAAAAGATACTGTATGAAGCGTAGAGACTGGGTGAAAAAGAAGGTATTGTGACACTCAGCGCTGAGGGTCCTGAAAATTAAACACCCTATTATGTTCCATGTTACTGACATGGCGTTCAACAGGCTTGGATGAAGGAGGGAAGTGGTGGTGGAACAGCCGCAAGCCTCACTTGTCCCAAATTAACACACCTGACCCTTAGCTGTTAGTATAAACCAATGAATCTTGACTTCTATTGGCTGAGGAGCACAACTTCAACAGAAATTTCCCTTCTTGAGACTAATCTACAGTGACAAGATTTGGACATTTTTGAGAATTCAATTCTGTTCAGGCTGAACCGAGTTACTTTTCCTACCTTTATTAAACAATATGAAAGCTTGCTCAGATCATGAGAGAAGAAAATTTCAGATGTGGAACCCAAATTCATGTATCTTTTTCTGCATCCCTGATTATGTGTTTATGCCATGAACATGGTGTTTTTATGGGTTTGTCAAGGATTATTTGTCTGCCCAAAGTCATTTAAGGCAGCAGAGTATTTATATTGGTTACATTATACTTACGGTATTTGTCTGAATAGTTTTTTCATTCCAGTACAAGATGTCATAGAAATGGGGTATCGTAACATTGAGTTTCAATTAGCTAAAGTTATTTACTGACTGTAACTCTAACTTCTCATCTTTCTAAAATAAACATTTAGCCTGCGCTGAGGCTCAACGACCATTGCCAAGAGTCAAGAATACCTTTTCTTTTCTCTATCCTGATTTCAGTCTGGCCAGTTTTTCAATTTTACTGCATCTTAATGAAATTAATGCAATTCAAATACAATCCTTAAGCACTCCTTTTGTGTGTCATTGTTCATACGCCCTCTTGTAAATGGTCACTTGTATTAATTACTTTATTCACCTGAATTAATAAAGACCAAATCTCTTACCTGTTCACAATACAAAAAGAATACATTTCACCACTCTTTGATTTTCTTTTTTCTTTCTTTCTTTCTTTTTCTTTGAAAGAAAGATAAGGGAGAGGTCCTCTGGAAAATAAATTCTGAACAATAATTTCGTTTCTGCTAGGCATGACTATTGAAGGCAATCAGAATACCACATTGGGTTTTCATGTTCATCTCAACAGAAGCTGATGACATGAAGTTATGCAGCTATTATCGAAGCCTGTGTCCTATCCTTGGCCGCTCTTAATAGAGTCACACCAGTCTCTGGAAGCAGTATGGGTTATCTGTGGTTACAGTAATTTTCCTCCTAACAGACGTAAATGGAATGGCATTACTCCAAAAAATAGAGCTGACTGCCTCTTGCTGTTTGCCATGATTGATCTTTAGAAGCAAAAGATGACTTTTCTTTCCCATCTTCATATATGTGAAATGAGATTCCAATTAATGGTGCATCACCAGGTGCATGGTAAGGAAGCTCTGTTTCCCGATGCAGGTGTATTGTGTGTGAGAGAGATTGGGGAAAGGCAGAGCTATAGTTTCAGTCCATAGCCAGGCCTTCTGCAGCTAACCTGCCATGTCATCTGACAGAAGAGAGCCTATAGTCCTCCATTTTTCTTGACATCCAGGCTGATCCCACCAACCTAGATGGGCAACTTAGAGGGGCAATAAATTGGTCACCTGTGCCTACCTAATCAACTAACTCTGCTATAGTTAACAGGACAACTAACTTTAGCTATTAAGGAGTAACACGTCTGCCAGCTTCCCTGTGGTGCTTGACATGCCACCTCCTTTCTCCTCCTCTACCAGGTCTGTCAGAGCTATTCCCTGCACTAGAACTGTTCTATTACTTCTTCCTTTCCCAAAAGAGTATTTTGCTTCTCATGCTAAACTTATTTTGCATCATTCAGAATCTGTGCATATTAAAAAAAAAGATATGGAATCAATTTCCTCTAATATTTAAGGAATTCTGAATGATACATCAAGTGTTAGGCAGTGGGTTGCCAGGGGAGAGGGTTTACAGTAACATATTCTGTGGGTCTTTTGTTTTTAAGGGAGGTATCCCTTTTAACTCTGTGTTATGCCTCAACTGAGAAACTAGATTTGGGAAAAAAAATCCAACAAACTAAAAAAACCTGTGTGTTCCTCATGCTTTGCTTTTTCCAACATGCAAAAAACATCCTTTTCAAAGCATCTGGCATATCTACACAGACAGATGCAGATAGACCCAAATTCATTCTGCCCACTCTGCAAGCTGTCTGGCCTTACTCCAGCTGCCATCCAGTAAACCATGTGGCTGTGATGGAGCATCACTGAGTCTGGACTAATAAACTCGACCTCTCAGGAGCTAAACACAACACCGTGCAGCTAATGGAGCTCTGCAGCTTCTGGCCAGGATGAGGCTCTCTGTTGGCTTGATCAGAGCATGAACAGAATAGATTCAGGTCTGTCTCTACTTGTGCTGAGAGATTTCTTTCATGTTTCTCTGTTAGGTTCCTTTTTTACCAATATCCCATCCAAATGTCATGTTAGTCAACATGGATTCACCAATGGGAAATCCTGCTTGACCAATCTGATAGCCTTCTATGATGGCATGACTGACTGGGTGGACGAGGGGAGAGCAGTGGATGTTGTCTACCTTGACTTCAGCAAGGCTTTTGACATTGTCTCCCACAACATCCTCATGGGCAAGCTCAGGAAGTGTGGGCTAGATGAACGGACAGTAAGGTGGATTGATAACTAGCTGAATGGCATTGCTCAGTGGGTTGTAATCAGTGGTGCAGAGTCTAGTCAGAGGCCGGTGACTAGCAGTGTTCCCCAGGGGTCGGTGCTGGGACCAGCCCTGTTCAACATATTCATCAACGACTTGGATGAAGGGACAGAGTGTACCCTCAGCAAGTTTGCTGA
>VZSC01002253.1:40048-56271 GCA_013398225.1 Steatornis caripensis | reverse complement strand
CTCTGCCCTGGTGAGGCCACATCTGGAGTATTGTGTCCAGTTCTGGGCTCCCCAGTTCAAGAGAGACAGAGAACTATTTGGACAGAGTCCAGCGGAGGGCTACAAAGATGATTACGGGAGTGGAGCATCTCTCGTATGAGGAAAGGCTGAGAGAGCTGGGTCTGTTCAGTGTGGAGAAGACTGAGACGGGATCTGATCAATGCTTATCAATATCTAAAGAGTGGATGTCAAGAGGATGGGGCCAGGCTCTTTTCAGTGGTGCCCAGTGACATGACAAGGGGCAAAGGGCCCAAAGTGGAACACAGGCAGTTCCACCTGAACATGAGGAAAAATGTTTTTACTGTGAGGGTGACAGAGCACTGGAACAGGCTGCCAAGGGAGCCTGTGGGATCTCCTTCTCTGGAGACAGGCTGCTAACCAGCCTGGATGCGTTCCTGTGCACCCTCCTCTAGGGGCACCTGATTTAGCAGGGGGGTTGGACTATATGATTTCCAGAGGTCCCTTCCAACGCCTCCCATTCTGTGATTCTGTGAAGTGTGCTAACCTTATATTGTAACACACTATCATTCTTTTAGATATGAATGCCTTAATGAATAGTTAGAAAGATAAGCATGAAAGCTGAGGTCTTGGTCTCTGATACAGAATCACTGCAAGACCAGAAAAGTTTACATGGGTCAGTGACAGTGCTAAAGAATCACAGTGGAAGCTTAGATGCTAGTTAAGTTAAGGGTTTACCTTAAGCAAAAAATGATATTTTAAGATTTTTTTTGTTTAGTTTCTTATCTCTATAAGTGCAAAGCATCCTCAGTCCTGCAGATTCATGTTTCTACAATCTCATTCATTAAACAAGTTCTTTAATGCTAAATGAGAGGTACATTTCAAACAACCACATTTTTTTCAGGATCTGTTTAGTGCAAATAAATAGATTTTGCATTGCATGGAGGAAGTTAAGCATTTAGGAAGACCTACGTATTCAACAGGCACATATGTTGACCATTGGCCATTGTGGTTTATAGACATAGCCATTTGATACGTGGGAAGAAATTTCAATATTAAAGTACTCAACTAAATAAAATCTTTAGTATTTACCAAACAGAAGATGAAAAAAATACTGAAGTGCTAACCGTGCACACATATATCAGAATGCACTAAATAAAATTCTGAAAGCTTTCATTACTATCTCTGAAGCCTTTATAAACTTAAACAGGGAAACTTAAACTTAAAAACCCAGGGAATTAAGACAAAGAGAATGTGCAAAGGATACCTTGGATAGAAAAGAATTTCAATGACCTTCTGAGCATATTTCTCTTTTGTCAGGAGAAATATTACAGCATTGGTGGTTAAATCTAAAGAAATTAGAAAAAAATAATAAAAAAGAAAACTAACTATTCAGAGAAAAAGAATAAAACAAATATCCAAGAGCTGTGAAAATTTTTCACCTAGTTAAAAGCAGCAGTCCTTTAAAAGACATGGAGGATTAAAAAGCTTTACTGAATTTTCTCATACCCTGGACAGAGAGACCCAGACACAACTGTTCAGAGCTGGTCAAGGTCAATGAAAAACCCTGATGAGATGCCAAGAGTTCACTGAAGAAGAGCTTGAAGGAATGAACCAGAGTGTCACGTTCTGCTGTTGTAAAACTCATATAGAATATTGGCTTTTTGGAGTTGGAGGCAATCATGGAATTGGTCGACAGATTAGCGGCGAGGACTCCAGAGGAAGAGAATCAGCTGATATCATGTAGAGATAAAGAAAATACTCCCACAGACATAAGCAATGTACTCTTGATGAAACATAATATTTTTCTTCTGCCAGAAAGTTCCTTCCATTGTTTAGAAGTGGGATGTGTTCAGCAACCTCTCCTCTACATACTGAACACTGCCTGTGACTTAGCTTGGTGTTGTATAGTGATGTAACCTGGACTTTAAAAAGCCAAAAGAATAGAAGTCTAGATAAGAAAAAAGAAAAAAAAAAAAAAAGAGAACTAGAGAAAGACCAGACAAAGACTATGAGGAGGATCTGAATGAAGAGAGGCAGACTACTCAGCTGCACTCAAGAAGAAGGAGTGCTCAAGGAATCCTTTTGTCTGGCAACAATAATAATTTGTGCTGGAGAAGCAGCTGGAACCCAGACACACTATCTTAGGGCAGCTGAAACAAATCTAGACACTTACACAGAGGTACCTGAATCACTGTCCCTTAGGTCTTATCTGAAAATCCCAGAGAGTATCAGATGTCATTCACTATTTTAACTAAAATGTGAAACTCTAAATAAAATGTTTTGGCAGATTCTGAGTAAAATGAAGAGATCTGAATAAATATTAGGACTAGTTTTAAGAAAATCCTCAGCCTGCTCACAAGTCAGAAGGCAGAAATCAGCCCTGTATTTTCTGATGTCTGAGATATATTAATTGTTACAACTTTATACATCCATCCTTTAATCTCCATTATAGTAATTAAAAGTGCACTAAATTACACGGCATTATGTGAAGTTACGTAAAAGAAAATTCTCAACAAGAGAGCCTTTAAAATGCTGTTACCACTAAATGTGATTAAAGTGTGATTTCTTCCATCAGGACAGATGAAGAGCCTCAAATTGCCCACAGTACTTGCAAATTGAACAGAAAACCTGCTTATTGACCACCTAAATTGTTTTAGAGCAGATTGATACATCTCAGTTATTTATGTGAATAAATATCAAGAGAATAAACCTCTCATTTACAAGAACTCCCAAGTGATAACTGCCTGGAACACAGAAAATAATAACAGTATCAGTTCTCTACCCACCAGCACATAGATTAGATACAAGCATCTCTCTGGACAGCATTGCCAATAACATGCTGCTTGTAAAGTGTATCATAAAAGCAATTTCTAAAGTTAAGGTCAGACTTTTCCACAAGAGGGTGACTGAACATGAAAAACAAACAACACTTTCAGAAGGCATGTTAGGTAAAATTACAAATTTATTTTTAAGAACTAAGGAAGCATTTTGAGTAATAATTTTCTGAAATCACAGGAAAGGAACTGCAACCTTGGTCTTTTTTTAAAAGAAGAAGAAAATTAAGCTTGCCACATTTCCGATTAGCACATTGGAAAACTAATCCTGTCTGTGTCATGACATAATTCTAGCCATTCATAGCACATAAGAAAATTCATTTTACCATCTGCTACAAAGCTTATCAAGTTCAGAACTGTATTGAATTATTAGCCAATCTGTTAAAGGAATCATCATCGTCCAACAAAGAGAAAATGATTAATTTTTAAAGCTACATTTTGTCATTTAAACTAGAGCAGCAGTTGGGTTTTGTCTGAAATTTCAACTTAGGTGATACTTGTCCTAATTAGAATACCTGCACAAGATACATAAGGAATGAGCATCTGGAACACATTCCAAACGTTTCACTATTTTACTGCTGAAAGATTTAGATTAATTTAGGCTCAAATACTGATGTCTTCAACTAGCATGCAAATGGATGGATAGATGATCTTATTAAAGATGTCCCTGCTCATGCCAGAGGAGGTTGAACTAGAGGATGTTTAAAGGTCCCTTCCAACCCAAACTATTCTATGATTCTGTGAGTAGATGGATGGATGGATGAATGTATGAAGGGGTGGATGGGTTAAGTCTTTAGCCCTTCTCCATTGCCTGACCGCAGTCACCCCACCCACGGCCACATGATTGGGAATATGTGAAGAGCCATAAGTGAGCGTATGAGCAATTGTGGAAGACAACTAATGGCAATGCTGTTTTGTAAGCAATCATTTGCAAACGCCAATGTGAGTGATACCTTATGCTTGGTACAGCTGCCTGGGGACAAACAAAAATGTTGCTTGGTATAATCCTGTAGTTTAAAACATTTTAAGGAAGCCTAATACTTCATCAAACAATCCAATGAGGTTATCATGACTTTCGAAGCGCACTAGGACCCTGAATTATATCAAGCAAAACTTTCAGCTCCAAAGTTGTTCGGACTTGAAAAGACACAAAGATACCTTAAATCTCTCAGGCTCCACAGCTCTGCCAGTTCTTATAGAAGCCTTACAAAACCTCACTGCTGTATCGTCAGGGCTTTCGCATAATGTCTTCCTGTTTTACCGCTCTGTCTAGCACAATATCGATGCTATTAGAATACATACATTCTACAGGACAAATGCAGATAATAAACAGTAATGTGTGCTGAATAGGTCAGTATTTTTCTAATAGTTTCTATTGAGTTCACATGGCAAGGTTTTGGTAGTGGGCGGGCTACAGAGTGGCTTCTGTGAGAAGATGCTAGAAACTTCCCCCATGCCTGACAGAGCCAATGCCAGCTGGCTCCAAGACGGACCCACTGCTGGCCAAGGCCAAGCCCATCAGTGATGGTAGTAGTGCCTCTGTGATAACATATTTAAGAAGGGGGGAAAAAAACCTGTGCAATGACACCTGAGAGAGGAGTGAGAATATGTGAGAGAAACAACTGTGTAGACACCAGGGTCAGTGAAGGAGATGGAGGAGGTGCTCCAGGCACTGAAGCAGAGATTCCCCTGCAATCCATGAGGCAGACCCTGGTGAGGGAGGCTGTCCCCCTGCAGCCATAGAGGTTCGTGGTGAAGCAGATATCCACCTGCAGCCCATACAGATTGACAGTGGAGCAGATCTCCACCTGCAGCCTGTGAAGGATCCTGTGCTGGAGCAGGTAGATGCCCAAAGGACGCTGTGACCCCATGGGAAGTCCATGCTGAAGCAGGATCCTGGCAGGGCTTGTGACCCCATGGGAGTCCCTACTCTAGAGCAGTCTGCTGCTGAAGGACACCATGGGAGGGGCGCACACTGGAGCAGTTTGTGAAGAACTGCAGCCCATGGGAAGGCCTCACATCAGAGAAGATCCTGAAGGACTGTCTGCTTTGCAAGGGGCTCTACGCTGGAGCAGGGGCAGAGTGTGAGGAGCCCTCCCTGCCTGAGGAGGAAGGAGAGGCAGAAATAACAGGTGATGAACTGACTGCAACCCCTGTTGCCCGTTCCCATGCACTACTGATGTGGAAGTGGTAAAGACATTGGGAGTGAAGTTGAGCCTGGGAAGAAGGGAAGAGTAGAGGGAAGATGTTTTAAGATTTGGTTTTATTTTTTCATTACCCTACTCTGATTGACTGATAATAAATTAAATTGATTTTTCACCAAGTGGAGTCTGTTTTGCCTGTAGTGGTAATGGGTAAATGGTCTCTTCCTGTCCTTATCTCGACCCATGAGCCTTTTGTTATATTTTCTTTCCTCTGTCTAGCTGAGAAGAGGGGGGGATTTGGACCCTCTTGGTGGGCACCTGGCATTCAGCCAGGGTCAACCCACCACATAGTTATTACGATTTCTAGTGTGTGCACTGCTTGTATTATCACAGTCAGTAAAACAGTGGTCCAATATCCCTGTACAAGGACCTTTCCTAAGGAGTGGGTAATTCACAGCATTCAACTACTTAAACTCTGGCTTTTTTTTAATACTGAGCCTGAGTAAGGTATTCTCAGAGGTACATATTACTGGAGGGATAGATTTTTGTGAAGCAGTCATTTTAGGTACACAACAGTATATACAGACGCAAAAACGAAATGGTGTTTGGTCTTAACATCAAAAGAATTGCATTCTTTCCACTCCCTCTAAGTGTTAGAGAAAAAAATTTATAAAAATGTTTTAGAAAAGGTTCAGTTAAAATGTTTGCTGTTGTACCTTTGCTGCAGAAAGAAACTTAGTTTGTCATGTTCTTCCCTGGTCATCCCTGAGGATGTGAACAATGATTTTGACAGAAGGCGATCAGGGATGAGATTCATCTTGCATAACTTCAATCATTCAAAATTAGGGCAAGTAGTCAAAGCTAGCTGCCCAAACTCCCTTTGTAAGACAGGAATAGAGAGCAATATAGGCACAGTGTGCCTTGTCCCATCCCTCAGATGCTATTTTGGAAAGGGGTAAATCATCCACCAGCAATGCACATTTTCTTCAGGTGCACATTTGAGGCAACATAGATTATTAGTTTAGACAGCCCAAGTTAGTTATAAAATCTCCCCCCAAACGTATCAAATTGTGTAGAGGAGACAGCTGTAATGTTTCATAGTCCTCCTCACCTAAAGACTAACAATCATTAGCTCTTCAGTTGAATGGTTGAAGAACTCAGTAGATTTCAGTGACTATGGCATGTATTTGGTGCTTGTTCCTCCACTGACTCCAGAAGAAATTATCACAGATACTCTGTTATTATGGATTATCACAGATAACATAGCTGTTATGTTTTTTTTTTCCTGACCATTTCAAAATTTGTTTCAGAAAACTGAAATGAGTTTCATAGGAAAAAGATGCTCTGAAGAAATATATGTCTGGCAGGTGAGGCAACCATATTTTATCATATACCTTACCTTAAGCTACAGCAAGTTGTAACAAAAGACAAAATAAAAAAAAATACAGGAAAGGAAGTTCAAAAAAACCCTTATTTACTTTCACCTCTGTAATTCCAGCCCTGACATTAGCTTTTATGTGGGAACATATGGACAGAGTTTATTAAGAGAAGCCATTTCAAATGTCAGATGAAGATGTAGGGTCACTTTTGTAATACCCTTTTGTCCACGTAACTATTTTCAACAAGGCTTATTCAGGAGAGTAGAGGAGAAATGACCATCTCTATTGCTGAATGTCAACAAAACAGTATAGATGGAAACAATTGTCTCATCATCTAACACTGGCTCAAACTGCCCTTGACATTTCTGTTTTGAGTTTTTGAGCACATAAGATGTACATTACCACAAGTTAACCCTTTTGGTTGACATTTTATGGGTTTAGTGTATCTTAGGTTACTAACATACACCTTTGGAAGCTGAATATGTAATAATTACACCAGCTGCCAACGACATCGTGTCTTCCCCTGCAAACCTGCAGTAGTTGGGAGGGCAAAAAAGAATTGCATGGATCTTAACATTCAATGGCTTAAAAGCATGGCTTTGACATAGTCACTATTATTATTTTGAGGAATAAGTCCACAATTAATAAATGAAAGTCAGGACAACCTTACAAGAAACACTTTATTCAAGACTATAGTAGTGTTTCTACTGGATGTTCTTGCCAGAAATAAGTTTTACAAAGTTTAGCTGAAAATTGTAATAGATATTCAGACATATCAGCAGAGTTCATGTTAAAATACTACCAATTGCTTTTTTTACACAGAATTCTGTTACAAAACACATTTTTGACACATTTAGCACAGTGCAGTTGTATCTCAAATTTTCTACTTAAAAAGTGCAAATATATGTACTACTTTGAAATGATAATAAATTAGCTTGCGTATTTACTCTATTTCCTTAAGTTTTAAGCTGCAGCAATGTTACAGATCAGAAGTTCTTTCTGCCACTAATACCTAATCACCCAAGTAATAATTTATACTGAACATGGAGGTGAACACACCCTATCCAATACATCATTGCTGCAGACCTGTCACATATTTCATACACTTGTTGAAGGTTCAGGTTCCTGCCTTGTGTTTTCAAGCTCACTGCACGTAAGGATACTCTGTTCTCCTTTTTTTGTCCTCTAGAAGTCTAACACTTGAATACAACAGACACAAAGCAAGCCACCTTTCTTGAGAGTTTTCTATAATAGCTCACTTTGAGCTATAGATGAACACAAGTGACTGAGATAAAAGTACTCTTTTGTGAATATTGAATAAAAATTATCCTTGATTTCTGTAGAGTAAATTGTTTACTAATTTTATTAATAATTATTGGGCTTAAATCTTTCTCCTTTGCTTATGGGAGTGGGGGTTTCTATCTATATATAAGAAGACCTAGGTTTGGAGAACTGTGTTGCATGCAGATGCACCTACCAACATTGTGGTAAAAGATTTTGGATGAGATGGCTAAAAAAGTTTCCTTAATATATCAATCCACCAGCAAGTAATTTCTATGGTAAAAGTGGTGAAAAAGTTCCAGTGTATATTTCTGGGATGTAAACACATGAAAGAGTTCTTAAGGTATCAAGGTGCTGTATAGAAGTGGCTCTGAATATGTGATTGTCACGGTAGTTTGAAAATATTTTACTATCTGCTTGCTTCTGAGCATGTCCATTATCACCTGACAATTCCTAATGGCTGTATGGCACTAAAAATATAAAAAATTTTCTTTTGAGAAATGTGGCTTGTATGACCTCTGTGACAGCGTTTAGAGTGTATGTATGTGGAGAATGAATAGCAATTTGCTGGAATTTACTAACAGTTCCAAATCAGAAGCATATCTAGTAGCTCCAAAACCAAGATTTATCGCTCAGATTTCAATGGTTCCATTCACAAGCTATTTTTGGGCATCTTTTGACATTAACATATTCCTTAACCATTATAACCAGATGAATCAATTGTATGTTACAAAAAATCCTAGATTTTTTATGTGAACTGATAAGTATACCACTCTCATTTTATCATCTAAAGTACTCGTCTCACCTAACTTCAAAAAGTAATGGTATATGTTTATAGAGACATGCTTGTGTGTTTTCATCTAAAGCTTCATTGATTGTAGAACTGCTAGAGTTATTCCCAAAATTTTTGTGCTACTATAAACTTGTGTTCAATTTGTGTGCGTGGAAATGCCTTTTTCCAAGATTTTCGTTATATGTTTATAACTTCATCATGGTAGGATTCATTTATTAATCAGAACATAGTGACATTATTTCCCAGGCATCAGTTAGGTATTTTGTTTTTTCTGTTTTAAACAGATTTGTGTTGAGTAGCTGAAGAATGTGAACTTCCTGTCAGTGTAATTGTAATGAGATGCTTATAACAGCAGGTGCTTTAATCATGTTACAGACAAATAACAAATTTTGGAAGAAATGATACAATTACACTGATCAAATATATGAAGCAGATCCAACAGCTTCACAATTTTAATCTATCAAAATTACAGTATTAAAATGAGCCAGAAAATCTGTTCTTCTGAGGCAACTGAAGTCAGAAGAATCAAGAAATATGGTTTTAATGTGAGGAAGGTATTCTTGCCCTTTCCTGGACATTTTAATTAAAGAGTTTTTTAGATTTTTATTAACTTTGACTTTTAAATCAAATATGTATCTTTCATACAGCAATCTTGAAAACTGCAAGTTTGTCACAGAACGTTTTTCATTTTACAATGTTCTCTAGTTCAGAAATGTTCACATATATTTAATGTTACAAGCAGAATTCTTTCAGCTTACACTATGAACCTCTTTTTCTGATTAGGAAGATCATTTAGATAGGATGGATTTATTATCCATATGGAAATTTCTATCAGGCAGAAGTTCTGAACTTTTGATTCTGAGCAATTGATGACCATTATTAAGACTGGGAAGGAGATTTTTATCATAAAAAAAGTATCTTCAATCTGGTTCCATGTTCTGGAGAGAATATGTGTTTTATGAAAGTTTCAGTTCCTTTATCTCATCTTCTATAGCCTTTCAGGTTTAAAAGAGAATCACAGTGAACATCTTAATTCAATAGAAAAGTACGCAATATGTAACTCACTGGTGTGTTTTCTGGTGGGAGCTGCAGGTCATTGATCTCAGAACCCAGGAACTTTTTTTTTTCAATATAAATGAATGTATATAGTTGTTCAATGTAATACAGAGCATATAGTCTTGCCACTTTATTGCAAAACAGGCAGTGCATCTTTATGTCAAACAAAAATGCACTAAACATTGAGATGCAGATGGAGCTCTGGTGATACAGACTTTCTCCCAACATATCCGCACCATCCGAATGTATTTTCTCAGAAACAGCAAGTACATCAAGTTTAAATAGACTTTCTTCATACTAGATTAAAAAAGGACATGGATGTGGAATAAAATTGCCTGATTTCCTATCTGGAAAACAGTGTTCCTAAAATAAAGTGTAGAGTTAAGCAGAGGGGAGACTAGAAGAACAATTGCTCTGTATTATAAAGTAGCTAAATCAAGATAGTTCATGCTATGTCAGTCTTGGTTTGTAACACATGCTGTCAATAACAAGAAGTCTTTTAAAACAACATTGTACAATGGCAAGGGCAGAAAATTTCAATAGATTTTCAAATAATTCAGTAACTGCTGGGAAATTTACCTGTGTAAGTTCTTTGGATCTATAACTGTTCTTAGTTCCTTAATGTGCTCTATGTTAGAAGAATTAAAAAGAAATCCCAACTGAAGAATTTCTATTGATGTAACTTTAATGAAACATTCAACAGTTTCTAATAAATTTATATATTAATGTTTTGGAAAAATAGAGAGTTAATAGAAGGTCTCCACATTCTTGTCAGGATAGTTGATTTATAAAATTGATTTCTATCCTACAGGAAATTCTGACATTGTAAAATTTATTTTTAGTATTTGGATTAAAAAATTAAAGTGTAGGTTTCTTACTGCAGAGAAATTTGGAAAAATAGTCACTTAAACATTACTGTGTTTCATTTTCATGAGTTTGTATTCCCATGTGATAAAACCAGTATAAAACAAAGTATCACCTTTCAATATTAAAGTGAAATACAATAATAGAATTCAAATGGAATATCTCTTTCTTATTGAAGTAAATGTGCATTACTAACCTAAAACTGGAAGGTAATGTTGTTTTATTTCATACTTTTCCTTCAAAAATGTTACTGATATATTGGTAATTCTCTATTTTCTGATGAAACAAATTGTCCTAGATTTACTTATAGCAACCTTAATAGAGTAATTCCCTGTTCACAGGACACAACAGAGATACATATGTATTTAAAGGTGATTTCCTCTCACTTAGAAATAACATTTTATGGAAATGGAGCTGACGACTAGTACAAGATCTATTATTTTATCTAGATTTTTAATTTTTTTATTTAAATATTGAATCTTTTTTTCAAACATTTAATATGATTATAGAATCACAAGGAGCATTTTCGTTTGCTAATCAGCTGCAAACCCTTCCAGTCAGTGAGTGGAATCTGTTGATGTCAATGGAAGTTTTGCTGTGTGAATCTAATAATTTTCAGCAGAAATGAATTATTTTTAAATTTTTCTGTCAGTTTTAAAAATAATTGCTTTGAATAGATCCAACAATTTCTTTTTATAAAGTTTTTACTGAAAAGTCATTTAAACAAAAATTAGTCTCAAGAAAAATAATCTTTTGATTCATAAAGTTGAAGGAAATTTCAACATAAAAATGAAAAAAAAAAATTTGACTTTTAGCTACCTAGTTGACCTGAAATCATTTCAGAAAACACTCAGTCTGCATTTTCAGCTACATGGATATTTCAGCCGAAAATATTTATCCTGTTCTATTTCTCAGTTATCTCCAAATATTCTTAAAATAAAGAATCTTGGCTGGCTTCCTTCTCATTTCAGTTCTCCCCCTACCTTACTCAAATTGTTGATCAGTTTGCCTGAGGTTTTGCATAGCAACTGTGTCTCCAGTGTCTGTAGCCACAGATGCAAAAGCATGTGTTCCCATTATTCAGGCTGAAGAGCTGATAGCGTCCATAGACACTTTTCCCATGAACGTAGTTGATAAGGACATCTTGTTTCAGAGGGAATTGATTGCAAAGTCCTTTGAGGCTAATTCTCTTAGTTCTTTAGTTTGTGTGATTATCACACTTGTGAAGCAATTGGAGGCTGCTGAAGTGTAAAATGAGACTGATTCACCCCATAATTCTATCATAGACTCTGCTTGTTTTTCCTTTCTGTGAGGTTATTAGAGAAGAATTAATTCCTCCTTAAGAATAATGGCATTCTTCATGGTTACCAAAGGGGTGGGTTAACCATGCTGTTAGCTTTAGGTGCTACAGATGGCTCATCTTTTAGGAATAACTGGTATTTGGACCACAGCTTACAAAACCCTTTGCTTTTAGAATGCTGTTTTCTTTTTCATTGTTAACTGTAATAGGATAGGTATATTATTCTATTCCAGTTTTCTGTTTTCCAGTAAGTTACTTTTCTTGTGTCATTTTGAGGTTATGATGTAGATTCAGATTCAGCATGAGCTCTCCTGGGCTCCATTCTCTGGTTCAACACACTAAGAAGTCTACTAGGAATGCTTTCTTCCTTATTTACAGAGAAAAAGCAGGGAGAAGAGAGTTTATATGTCTTGGACATAATATTTATTTACAAAAATCTGCTGGAAATGATCTTGAAAGAATAAAGTGAAAACCTTTTGATAGAAACTATACATACAATAATCCTATAAGGTAGGGTAGCAAGGTGGGAAAACCCCACTAAACTGTTTCTTCTACAAGACTTTGGATTTTTAGCTAAAAATATCCTTTGCTATCCAGCTTAAATGCAGGCAGAATGACACTCCAGAACAGGGATGCTGCTCTAGTGTGAAGTGCAGGAAAAGAGATTTTGGTTGCTCTCTTTACATGGCTGTGAATCTTTCAATCACTACTGAGAAATTTTCATGCCTCTGAGAAATTTTAACTTTCTATCTACATTATTTTGTCCTTATATTTGAGGCCTCAGTATATCTGTCCTGAATGTTCCTATAATTGCATACTGGGATACTAAGAAGCATGACTGGAATGAATACACAGTGATGGAATAACCTTATTTTTAAGGAAAAACTACAAATGAGATCATTGAAGTAAATGAAGTCAGCAAATGGCATATCTGCATTACAGCCCCTGTTTAAACTTCACGATGACAGTCTTTTCTATCTGAACCTCAAAACTATTGCTCTAACTAAGCCTATGAAACATCCTAAGTCAGACCTTACCATCTCTCCTATGAGAGATGGGCCCAGGATGTAAAGTAATAGGATAAGAAGGAAAGAATCAAGAGGCAATCTGACTCTACTTGACTTTTTGTGGCACTCAGAAGGGCAATCGTCCTCTTTTCTTTTTCTTTATTTTTTTTCATATATAAAATGCGTACTCATGTCAAGAAGCTGAGTTTCAAAGCCTTTTCTGCTGTTTCCTGAGTGCTTTAGCCCATGTTAGTTAGGTTAAAATGTCTTCAGTGTCCTCAACAGCATCAGTAGGGAATATTCCACTTCAAGCACTTATACAGCCTACTGATTTTGGATATAGTAGGCATAGGTTCGATTCCTTTAAGGATGAACAGAGCCTGGAATGCAAGTATTCCACTTGGGAAGCACTTTGAGAAGGAATCAGCTTGCAGGTTATGATATCTAAATGCAAGACTCTATATGTCTATAAATTCAGAGCTTAAGCTCCAATTATTCTGAATGGGAACCTTAACAGTTGGTGTAACCTACAGCTGACCGTGGCTATCTGCTTTCCTTTGAGTGAGCTGAGTTGTTCTTCGTGATTCCTTGGCTGTTCCGACTGTGTTTTCTCTGCCTCTACTGACACCTAGCTCATTTGCAGAAACTTTTCCATTGTGATATCCTAGAAGTAGATGTTTGAACGGGAGCTGAATCCCACCCCATGTTTCTCCTTCTTCTCTTCCATTACATCTTTTAGAGATCCCAGTAACATCCCTGTCAGTTCACTAGACTGTAGACATACAAACCGAGCAAAGTGTTTTAACTTTCGCAGGTTTTCAGGTGCACCTACTCTCCAAGCCCAGAGTAGTTTCTCTACTTACTGGAATGTGAAGTTAGACATACTAGATTGTGCTTCTTTGCTAAGCCTATTTGTGAGCAGTGCATAAATTGAGTGGATTTGATTCCACCCTGATTGTGCAACATTCACATTTGAACTATCAAGTGTCTTTATCATTTTGTGCATCTAGCTCTGTTAGAATAGCTCCAAAATTATTCTAGTAGCTTTAAAACCAGTTTTGCTGATTTTTTTTTATGTGCGTGTGCTGATTATTGTTGTTCTTTCCTCCTTAGGAATATATATTTAAATTTCCCTGCTGCCTCACAGTTCCCACACAATGTTTGCTTGATTGCATATTTTTTGTGGTTTCATTTGATTTGTGTCTCTACTGTGAGGTCCTGCAAGCAATGTTAATAGACCATCCTCCCAAGAGGAATTTATCAGTAATTTTCTTTGGCACCCGAAAGATTTATGATCAAAATATTAAACATGAACAGGAAACTGAACTGAATAATTCACAGCTTAATTCTACAGATGTATGTCGATTTATTTATATGTGGGTACAGCACTCAGAGATGACAGTTTTACTTCAGATTTCTGCTGACGTGTAGGTAGGCAGCAGTTTCAGCTCAAGGCTAGGTGTGAGAGATGCTTAGTTCAGCTCACTATCTGGACCAAGTTCTTCCACAGTTTTTGGTGAGGCTTTCGGGGATTGATCCAGAAAAGTTTGTGAGCTGTACCTGTCTGCAGTATTTAGACTACATTAGGAACTTCATTTCACCAAAGCAACACTTAAATTATCATCAGTGGGCCTCAGCAAGATAATCCACTACCTAAGTCATCAATCTAGATTCTGTAAGTAGACAACGGAGAAAGGCAAGCCCCTCTCAGGGTCTATGAGTACTTACATTGCTTAGCAAACTATTTCTCTCCCTTGACTCCTTGGAGCATACACACCTACTTCAGTGTTACCGTGTACTGAGCAAGCGGCAGCTTAGAGACAGCCAAGAAATAGCAGCTCCAGTCTCAGCTGAAAGCTTGGAGAGTAACTCTTGTCTGGAAGAACATATAACCTGATGGTTTGTGGTTTTGGAGTTGGGTTTTTTTTTTTGATGAAAAATTACAGTAAAGTATAGTAAAACCACATCTTTATTTCTGACTTTTTTCACACAAGTTGTAAAAAATTGGCAGTACACAGGACTATCAAAATAAACGATGATTTATTCCCTAGTAATGCAATTTAAATGTTATTTTTCACTTCAGAAACAACAGCAAATACCATCGTTTCCTAGAGCTTATCTCTACATTCCTGCATTCTTATATATATCAAGGATTTTCTTATACTTGTCAGTCCTCTCTGCTGGCTATTGGGTTTTCCTCTGCTCTGCATGTGTTGCTGTGTTATGTAGGTGACTTTCCAGTTTCATTCAGCACTTGACACTCCTCTTATACTGCTTATTTTTTATTCATATGCAATGATACACACAATGATTCTGACAAACTATTAACAGACATTTTAATGCTAACCCCACTTGGTGTTCCTCCTTGTATGTCTGCTCTATTTTAGTTGACTTTTTTCCTGGTATATGTAAACTAAACTTCAAACTGTCTCACAGTTAGTCTTTGTAGAGATTTCAGATGTCAGAAAGCTCAATTTTGTTTAGAAATTTTGAGCTTAGACTCTGCTAATTTTCAAGTATGCTTCTGTAAAAGATAACAAGTTAACATCATGCTCCAAAATGCTCACTGCTTGTCAAGTTATTTTTAAAAATATCTTCTAAAAGTACTCCAAGGTTTATTTTAACTCTCCACAAACCTTCAAACAAAGCTGACATCATTACTATGATTTTTAAGAAATAAAAATTTGACGCTACTTTCTAAACTTACAAAGTGAATTACAGATACATGGTTTTGTACTGAATATTTCTTCTGAAAACGAAAGCAAAAGTGTAATTGTGTATAGTTGATGACATGAATACTAAAATACTCTGTGTTCAGGCAGTGAGTGGAGCTACGAGATTTTTGATGCTCGGTATTCTGCTCTGTTAGTACCAACATTATATCCAAAGTAGAATTCAGGTTTCTGCTTTCTCTCTTATAGGTACTTCCCTGTTATCATGGATTTAGTTCATCTTAAAATGATGATCATGAAACTCAGTGGTGTTTGAGAGCTTGCAGTGGTGATTAACAAAGGCCTGTTGCTATTCTGAAGTGCACTGAAGTATGTAATTAAACATTTTTTTTCTCCAGATTGGAGCTGAGTGTTGAAATAAGAGTGGTTTGATTGAAAACTCAGCTTTGTGAAATGGTTGAGTTCTCCTCAAGCTAAAGCTAAGTTCAAAAAATTGATGATATAGTTAAAAGAGTTTGAGCTTAAACTATTAATAGGAGAACTTCAGTGCTGACACTGCCTTTAAACTCACTCAAGTTCCTACAATTTGTGATGACTGCACATTCATTTCAACATGATATAAATATATACAAACGTCTTGGCTATGTTTATTCCCTGGGTGGACAACAAGTTGAACGTGAGCCAGCAATGCACCCTTGCAGCAAAGCTGGCAAATAGCCGCCTGGGCTGCTTTAGGCAGAACATCACTAGCGGGTCAAGGGAGATGACCTTTCTTTTCTACTCAGCAGTGGTGAGAAACATCTGGAGTTCTTGTCCAGTTCTGAACTTCTAGTAGAAGAAGGAAATTAATATAGTGGAGTGAGTTCAGACAAAGACCACAAAGATAATTAAGA
>VZSC01002253.1:6078-39939 GCA_013398225.1 Steatornis caripensis | reverse complement strand
TAATTAAGAACCTGGAGCATCTGTGATATGAGGAGAGGCTTGGAGAGCTGGGACTGTTCACCTGGAGAATAGAAGCCTCAAGAGGATTTCGTGTGTGTAAAAATATATTTGAGGGCATTAAAGAAGGTGGAGTCGGACTATTCCCAGTGGTATCCTGTGACAGGCAATTGGCAAAATGTGAAATATAAGAATTTCTACCTAAACATAAGAAAATACTTTTTTTTTTTTTAAACGGTGAATATGGTAGAAAACTGGTAGAGGCTGCCCAGAGAGGTTGTGGAATCTCCGTCCTTGGAGACATTCAAAACCTGACCAGACACAGCCCGTAGCAACCCACTCTAGCTCACGGTAGGAGTGTTAGAAAACATGACCTTGAGAGGTCCCTGTCAACCTGAACGATTCTGTGATTCTGCATGTTTGTGGATGATAATAGAGATTAAAAGGAAGGAAAGCAGTGTCAGTAGTTTTAATGGCTTCAGCTCTCATGCTGTGCGAGATCATTTCTTCATGTGACCCCTGTAATGACATTACACACTGAAAGTTCTTTCCAGTCTCAACAATTCTTTGTCATTGATGTCAGTATCCATTCAAATTCTTTTTATCTCAATTTTTAAAATTTTCCTTATCATAGAAAGCTTTGGTGGGAAATTATATTCTTTAATCTCAAGAAGAGAAAAAAGCAGGAAAAAGTATCTTTTTCTGTCTTAAAGATGTCTTTGCAAACAAATTCTTTCCTAAGCAAAATTTTATGTGTTATAGCAAGTCAATCATGGTACTAAAATAGTATTTTTAACTATGAAAGAAAAATAGATTGTTCAGTCTGTAGTTTCTTTCATGCATGATATAAGCATCTTTGTTAGATTTCATATACTCTTTGGTTCAAGTTACTAACATATGTATAGCTTAAAACATTAATCTCGGGAAACCACACGGGGTTAGCAAGCAGATTTACACAAGTGCTCTTCAGAACAAGAAAAAATATTGCAAAAGACATAAATGCTGCAGTGTCATCTCTGTAAATAGTAAAGACATTATGAAGAAGAAAGAAAAGATGATAAAATATTTTTTGTTGGCTGCATGTATTCTCTTGGTGAAGAAGCTGATATTAGGTCTCAGCGGTGTAGTAATCTTCCTTTAAAATATAGAATATTCAAAAGCAATAAATCAAGTTACATTTTATCAGCTGAAGTTCTTCTTAGTGCATACTGTCTTTGCCTTACATCTATTGATGTAAAAAAAGATTATGTCAACAACATTCCTTAAAGGTGCCTATTCAACCATTTTCTGCTTTGTTCCTCCTGTTCAGGATTTACAGGTAATTGATTCTGTTCTGTGACAAGAGTCAACCCCTTGAGCTCTAATTTCCATTAGTGCTTAATAAGTTTTTACTTCCAAAACATGTAAACTCCTTTTAACCTTAATAGTACAGGAAAATCAACTGCAAATAGCAACAGTGATACACATTCATGACTGAATACTTAAGACAGAAGGATGAAATGTGCAGAAGCAAAGCTGTTACATGATACCATGATACAATCTAGAGCATACACCATAATAAACAATGATATTAGTTGAAGTGAATGTGTAGGGACTATAACTTTCAGAGATGTGATATAGTTGTTCTCAATACTTATAAAGAAATACTAATGAATAGAGCATGAAAACATTATATGAATAATAATTTCAAGAAGGTGTTTCTGTGATTCTGTAGTAGTGGAATTTGATTTTAAACTCATTCATTCCCTAAGAACTGACTTCCAAAAGATCATATTTCATTTTTAATGAGTGATATCTGTGTCTTATGTTTACAGGGCAACTTTCAGAAATGTAAATAAAGTGTAATCTGGTACAGTTTTGGTAAATCCCAATAACAGTGTCAAATAGGATAGCTATGAGGCAGCAAATCCTATTTTACTTGAACATCATGTCTGAAAGATTTCAGCCTTTCTAGTTCAATCACCTTTGGTTTTTGTCTTCTTTACCTTATTTTCTTTGATTACTAATCTTGAAGAATGTGATTGTTGCATAGTTGTTTATGGCTTCACTTTCTGTCCTTCTCTCTTTTTCTCTGTCACAAGCTTATAAATCAAAGAGCTATAACTGGCTTTGAAATGTAAAAGATCAGAATATTCAGCCTGTGCCTACTACCAGATATTGATTACTTCTGTTTGCTAAGAGGAAAACCGTGATCAGTTCTGTAAAACTCTTCAAAGCAGTACAAAAATCATCAGCAATGTTTTTTCAAGATGCTATCATGGTTCTTCACATCACCATACTTAGCTTCCCAGGAGTCCTGTTATTTTCAGTGAAAGATTAAGGGGAAGTGAAAGGACTGAAAGCTCTGTTTACACAGACATTGTGCCAGCCCCAAGGGTTGTCCCTGGCCATGATGGGGCTGGGCTAGACAAGAGGATTGTGCTGCTCATTGCTCCAGGGCTGCTCTCACAGGGAAATCCACTTCAGGAGAGAGACACAGGTTTCAATCACACCATCTGCAGTAAGGACATTTACAGCAAAACAGAGATCAGGAGTGAAACAAGGAGTAATGCAAGATGGGATTATAACCCTTTATAATCCCGTACAAGGTTTATATTCTGAATTGTCTTTAGGTAGGATCCCACCTCTTTTCACTGAACCGAAGGGAATCTGTATCTAAATATACATATCATACTCATATCTGAGATATTTTATCATGTTCATTCCCAGTCATCACAGCTGGGAGAAGGGAAAAGAAACCATTGTTCATCCTGCACTGGTATGGTGGCCTATAAGAACATCATTGCATTATTGCTTCAATTAAAGCAATTTGAAGAAAAGGGAAAAGAAACTGAGGAAAGCTGTTGTACAGTTTCAGATTGTCTGGGTACACAGAGAAATGGATAATTTGCCCCCCCCCCCCTTTTTGTTTTGATTCTTGAAGCCAATTCTAGGACTGATTTCTTTTTAAGACCTACTGCTTAGAACAGAGAAGATTATGAGATTGTGCTGTTTGCCTACCCACCTGTGAGCCAGCCTGTCATAATCTTAGAACACAGGCTAATTTCAACCATGTATGACAGAGGCATAAATATCTCAAAGTTCCTGAGCTCTTACAACTTTCATGAGCCCTTCTGGCTATTTGGAGAAGAGGCACACAACACTATTCTCCCATTGAGCAACGTTACAAGGTGAGTGACTTCAACAGATATCTACTTGGCTGGTGAACCAGGAAAGGCTGGCCTCGCAACTTAATTAGATCTTCAAGAAAAAAATGGGTACATGCTGCCTCTTGCTTACATGGTATTCATGTAAAATAGCAGAGAAATTAGAAAATTGGTATGGTACTTGTAGAAGAAAAAAGATATATTGCAGATAAAGAGCTACAACATGGGTTCCCTGTGAGAATTAAAACAATGGGTTGTTGGAGTAACACAAAAGAAAGGAAGGAAATGGGGTTGGGGTGTTATGAGGGGTACTGAGAAGACCTGAGTCTGCTTGAATAAAGTGACACAAGGGATAAAGAGCATTAAGCTCATAATTCTACTGTTAGTTGAATATTTTGCTTTTATTTCTTTTCCTAACAAACTGTGGTCCGCCTTAGGGTGCACTTTTCCGTCACATCATAACATTTTAATGAGTCATTTCAGTGATTAATTCTGTCTATTCTTTCTTCTCAGTAGTATCTTCTGTCCTCCTCAGTTTGATCCCTTTCTCAGGCTCTCAGAACCTCTTTTTGTATATGGTGGTTCTGTGTGGTGGGGCTTTGGTAGCAGGAGCAGGGGCTACATGGGCAGGTGGCCCCTGTGAGACGCTGCTGGAAGCTCTCCCAGCTCCAAGTCAGCCCCACCTCAGGCTGAGGCTGGGCCATTTAGAGACAACAGATGTGCTTCTGTGATAACGCACTTAAGGAGGGGACAAAGGAGAGGTCCTTGAGACCTGCAGCAGAGGAAGGAGGGGGATGTGAGAGAAACACCTGTGCAGGTACAGGGAGTTGGTGAGGAAGGAGGGGGAGGAGATGGCCAGGGCAGAGATTCTCCCGTAGCCCGCAGGGAGAGGGCAGGCTGTGCCCCTGCAGCCCATGGAGGATCACGGTGGAGCAGCCCATGAAGGACCATGGCAAGGCAGAGATGATCTGCAGTCTGTGAAGGACCATGGAGGAGCAGAGAGAGACCTGCAGCCTGTGGAGGGTTTGTGCCAGTGGAGGTGCCTGCTCCCAAAGCAGACCGTGACTCTGTGGGCAGCCTGTGCTGGGTCGGTGCATTCCTGAGGGTCTGAACCACCCAGGAAGGGCTCACATCAGAGGGGTTTGTGAGGGACTGTCTGCCATGGGAGAGACCCCATACTGGAGCAGGGGAAATGTGTGAGGAGCCCTCCCTGCCTGAGGAGGAAGGAGCAGCAGGGACAATCTTTGGTGAACTGACTTCACCCTCATTCCATGTCCCCCTGTGCTGCTGGAGTGGGAGAAGGGAGAGACATTGGGAGCGAGGGGACTCCAGCCCAGGAAGGAGGGAAGGGTGAGGGAAGGGGTTTATTTTTAAGATCTGTCTTTAATGCTTCCTTGTCCTGCTCTGTTTTGACTGATGGCCGAAAACTGATTTTTTTTTCCCCAAGCTGAGTCTGTTTTTGCCCGTGACCATAACTGGTGAGTGAACCCTCCCTGTCCCTGTCTCGGCCCACCAGGTTTTGTTACATTTTCTCCTCATCCTGGTGTGGTGGGGAGGAGTGAGCGAGCGGCCGCGTGGTGCTTTGTTACAGGCTGGGCTTGAACCAAGACACCATATCACAGTTGTGTGACTCTGATATTTTCACTTGGGGAAATAGATGGATGTTGCATATTGAGGAGTATAGCTTAGTTTAAAAATTAACTTATTTGAATTTCAGAGCAAAATAACTTTAAAAAAAAGAAAAATTAAGTTTTTATTTGATTTGTGGGTGGTTTTTTAATGAATTTATCTGCTGAATTTAACTAGGATAAACTGTTCTAAACAACCTACCCAGATACTTTCTTTAAATGTCTGCCTTCATCCCATTTCCATACACTGTGTGTTTGTCAAGTATTGCTACAATTTGTATGCTGGTCTGTCCTGACCTTTGCGTGACAGACTGTTAATAACTTTCATTACCGTTTCACCAGTACAATCAGACTCCAGGCACAGTACCATCTCATGGGATCTGGTCTGTGTGTCAGCTCTGTTTCATCAGGAGACACTCCCATCTTTGTTCAGATTCTTGGAGGCCACTCAGAATAGTAGGTCCTGGGCTCCTTGTTCTTATATCCACTGAAGAAAGCTATAATATTGGATAATTGTTGAAAGTGTCAGAAGAAAAGTTAGAGGCCAAACAGTGTTTGTCCTCCCTGTGTTGAAAAAGTAATAACTCCAAGAACATGGTCTCACTAGTGATTTCCCTGGGGTACTATGGTTCTGCATGGTTCCTAAAAAGGTTGTGATATGACTGCAGTCTAGCCTCTCCCCACCCCCTGCCCCCATACATTGCATCTGTCCTTGAGAGGGACTTCCCCCAGAAAAAGAGCAGATTGAACCTCTCTGTTCGTGTACAAAACGGTATTTAAGTCAATATTCCTATTACCAGAACATTAAGCCCACATGCTTAAAAATACATCAACTCCAGAGAAAAACAAACATACTAATCAGTATCTACCCGCTATGGCATACATTTATGCACCAGAGGGAGAAACATTAATGGACAATCAGAGAATCCTCTAAGGCAGAGGAAGTACACTGAATGATCTCTCTTCTTGGAAGGACTGCTGTGACAGTGGTCTTTGAAAACCAGAATCAGAGAGACAAAGAAGAAATGTGCACTCTGCCTCGGTCCTTGGAGAAGTTCCAGGAATTCTCTCTCTCATTTTTGGTTGCTTAAACCCACGCTTCAAGGAGCTCACCAGACTTTGTTGTGTGCTTCTTGTCTATAAAGGTTATTCTAGCTGGGCTTCCAGAGCAGTGAAAAGAGTCTGCGCTTGCTAGCTCTAAACAAAGGTCTTGATGCCCAGTTGAACTATAAAAGATCGGGCACCTCTCATCATAAAAGCCTCACTGTAGCATGCATCTACTGAATTGCAGATCAGAATGTTCTCATGTTAGTGCTGACAGGCAGTAAGGACCAGTTCGCTCCAAGCCTTCCTGCCCTAAAAGCAGGGAGAAGAAAGCAAGTTCACCCAAGGTTTATCTTACCTTTCACTTGGAAGCATCAGAGTGTTAATGTAAGGTGTTGTTGCTCTTCTAGTAGGAGATGTCTGGTCACATTTTAATTGTACTAAAAGTTTGTGGAATTTTTTGTTGCTGTTGTTGGTGTTTGTTTGGATTTTTTGGGTTTGTGGTGTTTTTTTTTAATATTCCCACATTAATCTGCTGTTGATAAGAATAGCATGGTTTAATTCTTCCAGATGGTTGTTACAGTGTTCTAATTTCATTTCAATTATCAGCATGACTCCACCCCTACTTACATTTCATCATAATGCTAACAATAATGTTACGCTTCCTGATGCTCTTCACTTGCCTCTCTTCAGTCCTTTTAACTGTTCTTGGTGGCTTTCCCTTCTGCCCTTGACTTTACATTTTCTAATCCTGCCTGCCCCCATGTTCTTAGAACTTCCTCTAGCTCACTCACAAGAGCCTGTCTTCTCTTTCCTCCTTCACAGTCTGACTGTCATGGGATAAATTTTCTGAAAAGACAGGGGAAACAGAAGACAATGTACATTGAGAGATAACTCTCATTTCAGTTTTTGTTTTAAAAATATTTATGTTTGGGGTTGGTTTTTTTGTTTATTCCTGCAGCAAAGTGGTAATTCTTTAAGAATAAGCAGATTAAAATGATTGGGAAAATATGCCCTGAGACACAAACATTCATGTTTTTCATGTATGTCTTGCTCCTTGCTTCTAAAAAAAAAAAAAAAAAGAAGAAGAAAAAAGTCCTGCACTACTGTGAAATGGGTGATGCTCAGCAATGATCTGATACCTCTTAAAAAGCAGTGGTACATATTAATGGTTCACCCTGGCAAATGTTCACTCTCTGGGCAGGCATTGCCTTGCTGTGCTTGGATCCAGACACTCAATTCCATATGCTCCTGAGGTCTTATGTTGTGAGTAGTGATGGTCACTTCTCTGAGCACCTTCCAGAACACACTTTCAGGATGGCTGTCACAGTTCTCCCAAGGATCTAGTGTTAACGTGTGCTCTGCATGGAGACTGTTGGTCTGTGGGAGTTTTGCTTTCCTAGTTAGAGGTAATATGGAAACATGGTAGGAAAGCAAGAAATACACAAATTCCTTAAGCATGCATAGACTTCAGGAAAAAACATCAGAGAAATCGGTTAAAAACAAAACCCTTCTCTGAATAGATTCCTGCCTTTCTCATGCCACTCTTATAAGGTGCAAGTTGTATAGTCTCTCATAGCATCTCTTTTCAGCCTGGTCTAATTATTTATGGCCGTCAAGAAAAATATTCTCCTTTTACGTCTCTTTGACACACTACTATGAAATTTGGTTAGGGGGTTGGTCTCAGCAGCAACTTCAGTCTAGCCTGTTAGCTTCTGTAAAGCTGATCCTTTAAAACTAGTGTCTTAGCAAATGGAGTCTTTGTTTTCACTACATGTGAGTTTTCAGCCCTAAGGATCATTGATGCCTCCGTCATTGTGGGTTCTATCCCAATGTCCAGAAAATATTCAGAAAAGCAAACTCTCTCAGGTTTTCCAAGAAACTGTACAATGTTCTCTTGAACTTGCATCTTGAGCTGGTTTATCCTATAAAAGAATTGAAAGGGAGAGAAAGGGTAAGAGTGAACAGTTAAGAAATGGAGAAGATGAGAACTACTTAAGTAGTTCTACCACCAAGAGCAATGTTTGTGTATTCATGACCTTAAACATCTTATTCATGATAGAGTTTACAATGCAAGTGAAGGTTGCAATGAAAATGTTTTTCACCAAATAGTGTCAAAGTGGTATTCATACAGAACCTGTTATTTGTTCTTTAAAATATAATAGTGCCTACAAGGTCACTTTAAAGCATGGTGTTTCATTGCACTATTAAAAATGGATCCCCTCAACTCCAGGAGTTAGTATATGGTAGAGAACAGTACACAGCCTGGAAACATTTTAGTGAGACAAATTTAATGGGCAGCTGTCAAAAGAAAGTATTTGTAAATATTTTCAAGAATTTTATAACTATCACCACAGGTGAATTCCTTTATGCTTTGGTCAGGCAATAAAAATTGCATCCTCACTTCTTATTAATTCACCAGCAGCAGACCTCAGTTCACAGCTAAAAAAACTTTTAGTAACTACAGTGCAGGGGATGAAGTTGGTAACATATATTAATGAAATAGATGTGCCTTTTATTTTTCAGTTTGGGATAAAAAAATACTCATAGAGTCTTTCATATTGAAAATTACATTTTAAAATTTAAGACTCAAAATTATAAGACAATATATTTTCGTGGTGAGACACTAACTTTAATCATTTGATTATGGTAAACCGTGTCATCATAATATCACTTTAACAGTATTTTTCATCAGATTATCTCAAAATGCTTTAAAATTCTTAATTAACCAGGACTTCTCTGGAACATCTATGATGTAAGTTTTATACTTATTTTACACATATGTAAGCAAAATAATTGTGCACTTCAAATAGCAGGCTCAAGGCTTTTATTTTCCAAAATTAAAGAAAAAAGGGACATTTGCTACTTATAGGAATTATATTGTTCAGAGAATATCCTAGTCCCAAGAGTGCTGAGTATCTTCATTTTTTATTATAACTGAGGTTTCCTGGCCTCTTCTAGGTAGAGTTATAAAGCTCTGGAATATAGCCTTTGTGCATTTGCACTCTGCAAAATGTTTCAGTAGATTATGAAGTAAGCAATCTTAAAAAAAGTTAGTCTCAAAGATTTGAATTCTTCTTGTTGCTTCCATAGCTCAAAGCCAGGAGCTTGCAAATATGCAATAAAAATGCTGAAAAGCAAAAAAACTGTGATATAAAAGAGAAAAATGAAGATGTACTAGAAAGCAGATGGTTATATGCACAACAAGATGAATTCTACATAAGAAAAACAAATGAAACTAGCGGAATTGAAGAGAAGGTCCAAAATATGCATGATACAGACAAATAAACTGTAACTTGAAATAATTTTGGAATTTGTAAGTGACTTTTAAATCTTACTGTTTGTCATCCTATCACATCTTTTTCCTCCTAAGATGACTTTATGTTATGCAAGTAAGCAGAACCATTTCAAAGCATCTTTACGATTCATTATTAAATATGTTATCTGTTGCATACAGAAACCTATTGAGGGACTATGAATACCTGGTGATTAGAAATCCTCCTCACACTTGCCCATGTAGGTCATTTCAGGATACCATGTAAGATGTCTCGGATGGTGACTGTGTAGTGTACCGAATTTCATTACAAACCACGAATGAATTAACTTGGATATGATAACAACAGGAATAAAAGACATGCTTCTTTTACATAGAGTGTAACTGAACTCTGCAAGATATGGTCCTGTACTATAGAGAGATAAAAAAATAGAGATAAATAAATAGGAACTAGAAAAATTCATGAAGTTTGGATCACTATTGACTGTCATGAGTATGTTTGGTTGTGACTTCTTGCTTTGTAAATCCTCTTCTAAATTGACAGCAGCAGGAGATTTGAATTCTTTTATACCCCTTCAAATCTCTGTAGAGCAAGTAAATGGCATTGTATTTTCCAAATATACATTTAAATAAAACACGATGATGAGGGGACAGAAACTGGGGATCTTGGTTTAGGGGCAAGGGATCTAAATAATAAACCATTAAAAAAAAGATGGTCATTATTACTACCATCAACATTCTCTGAAGGATTTGAGTTGCTGTTTACTTAAAAGAGAACCTCAATGAGCCTCATGCAGCAGACCAGTGTGTGGCTGTGTCCCCAGTACGAGCATTTGTAAACACATAGTTAATAACTTTATTTGGGCCACAGGTCAGCCAGGACAAGCAGGGACATGCCTGAAATACAAAGTGTGCATAGGGAACTATGTTCTGGCAATACACAATTCTTCCAACATAGCTTAATCACTCCCTGGTGCTTAGCTATGTTTTTAGGTGCTCAAACACATTTATTTATGGTAACAGGAATGATTGCAACTTCTAGAGGTGTGCATGTGTGCTATCATGAGGATATAAAAATCTAAGTTGTCTCTTTCTAAGGTATCTACTATTTTGCATCCACCCCTGTTCTCTAAAAGAAAGCAGTGCCATTTATTTGAGACTGAGGTTAAAAAAATATACGGGATGTGTTCATCCTGAATTCCCACCTGTTCTTATATTTCATTTTCTTTCAATACCACCAAATACACAGACAACTAACTACCCTGGAAGAGAAAAAAAGTGTGTTCATTTCTGGGAATTTAACTGTTCATCGAGGGCGATACAAATAAAAATGGCACAAGTTAGTATTTCATAAAGCCTTTTCACATATGTGTATGTCTCAAATCTGGAGAAATTTCTGTCTCCTCATGGAGCATCGCAGTTGTAAAATAACAACAATTTGCTTATGATGAATGCCTAGATCATAGACACCAGAAATAGCCAAACACGCTTGTTAGTTTACTGAGAACTCCTGTTGCATAACTGAGGCTGTCGGCCTTGGGTAGTAGTGAGAGTCAGAGTGGTAAAATCGGTATGTGATTTCAGTTACAGTAAAATTTGCAGAAAACTTTCTAATCAGACATTTTATAAGACTTCTATAATACGAACTTGCACTAATCACATTCATGAAGGTATGTTTCTATCTTGGTATTTAATAAATCTATGTTTTTTCCTAATGTATTTGAACATTCCCTGTGATGCAACCTAAAATATGATCAGATGTGAAGAGTGCTGAAGGCATCTCCACCCCAGCGAAACCTCCTCTGATCATACCACAGAGTCTTGCTCTGCACTACTCCGTATGTATAGTCCAAGTTTCACTGTAAGTAATAAGCAAAATTTCTGCCTGTCTCTCTACACCTTTAAAGGCAACTAGAAAATAAACAAACAAAACCAGCTGTGTTTTGATAATTTTCTTCTTTTCTCACTTTCTTTTAGTCTGCTAGGTGATGGTCTGAAAACTAAAGCAATCTTCTTGCTCTGCTGCTTCCACTGTCACACAATTTGTTTTACTGCTAGTATTGTATTTTGAAGAGAAAGATTTTTAATGCTTCATTAGTAAATTTCTAGCATTAAATGATAAGATTCAAAAGTCTGATGTTTCTTAAGCACTCTAAACACTTTGTTTGGAAAATACTTGGCTCAGCTCCTATACACCTTTGTTTAGAGCTTTGTCAAACAGGTCTGGAAAAGAAATTAACATTCAAAAAGTTTCTCTGAGGACCATTAAAAGAATAGTTCCTGGGTATTATAAAATAATTCCTCAGGTTTCTCTGACAAGAACTGAAATACGGTCTTGGTAAATGATTCTAACAAAGCTGAAAAGGTGACCAAGTCTCCTCAGGATCAACTTATTAGTTAATTTTCGAAACATATTCTTATTCTCTCTTCTACAATAGCCATTAGGGATGTATTACTCAAACTGTATTTTCCTTTTCCTTTGAGGAAAACAGGTGAACCACAATCTTTTGAATTAAGCATAACATTAGCACGGCCATACTTCTACCTAATGAGAGAGGCAGGCAGCTAAGCCAAATAATGATGCTAACTGTACTGCTGCTTCATAATAATCCCTCACTCTCATACAAATAATTGGAAACCAGGACAGTACAAGAGTTAAAAACAAAACAAAGGGTTTTCAGACTAGTAAAAGTCTGAATGTGATCAATCTGTTTCAACATGCTGGAGACTCTGACCGCAAATTTTGAAGGATGAAATTAGCTGATAAATGACAAAAAAGATTAGTCTGAAATATTTACTATCTGTGATGCTAACAGTCATTCCATCTATATTAATTGGCCCAGCCTCTTCTGTGCCAGATGGTCTATTGCAGAGAGTGAACATTACCCTTGTAGATTTATCCAAATTATGTATTTGAGGTTTGGATGAAAGCATTTTACTTTTTTTACTAGTTGAGCACTGAGAATTATATTTGTCCTCTTAATGCTATTATTGCTTACAAGTAATGATATGTCATCAATAAATATGCATATAAAGGTCTTGCTGGATTATAAGCAAAGACAGATATGATGGATTTTTTTTGAAAATAGCTCTAAAAATTCGTGTCCTATTAATGCCAGTATTTACCTCAGTTTTCAAAAACAAATTCTGATGACCTGTTGCTAAGACAGTAAACCAATTACTACAGGTGAAAGTCACTGATAAGTCTGATAGTTTACTATCTTCCCCAGATCTAGGTATTTTAGAGAAGATGCTGGCTAAAATACTGCCACAAGCATTTTGTGTTTTGGTCTAATGCCAGTACAGGTGTTAGAAATTCCCTTCCCCTACTCATTGACTGCCTGAAGGCAAGCTGCTCCAGGACCGACCTCGTCCCCCAAGCACAGTGGTATGGCAACTCAGCTCAGACAGACTACAGCATCGTCATACCATGTCACTCATACCAAGAGCAAGTGCTCTTGGAGGAAGGTGGAAAGGAAGGGACTCTGTAATTCCACAAAAACGTGGTAGGGAAGAAGGTTGAATGGATTTTCTCAAGGGTGGTTGCTACTCAAAGTGTTGAGACACCCCTAAAAGTTTAGGTTTTCAGTCACTTATCTGATAGCAGGCATATGGGAGTCGATAGTTTGCTAACTTTTTAATGGTCTCATTAAAAAAGAAAAAGTGTCAGTTTACTTGCTATTATACAGCTCAAAGCTTCCAACGCAGACTTTTTGTTAATCACAACATAAGAACACGGTACAGAATGTGTGAGATAAGGAGATCAAGAGCTGGAAGCTCTGTGCAGCTTAAAGAGTGTGATAAAAGGTGAGATCATCTGTTCTACATACATACATACACTCAAAGGATATACTGGGGAGTATAAAAAGAGATAGTCATGTTGGAAGTAAAGGGATGAGAAACTAAAACAGGGAGGGAGGTGGATGGGAAGCAAGACAGACAGCAGGATGCCTCCTACTAAAGGAACTGCAGTGAATACAAACAAGAAGGTAAGTGAAAAATTAAAATAAAATAAATGCTGTTTGTACAAGCAAAGTAAAAGAAATATGACAGAAAAAAGTGAAAAGAGTGTGAAGAGATAATATGGGCATACACAGAATGGGAAAGGGATGGAAGATTTAAAGCTGAAGCGGAAATAAGTAAAGGAATGGCAAAGATGTTTGCACCTGGTGCTTTTTTTTTTTTCTGAAAACCATTTTTCTCTTGTTTAGAAAAAAATAACTCCAGAAGGCCAAAATAATCAGACAAATTGTCTAGCAAGAATTGTCCTTTGGAAGGAATACAAAATCCTGGCAATTAGACCTTGACCAGAGCCCTCTCTTCAGCAGGCAAACAGAGCGTGGAGGCATTTAGTATCTCCAGTCCATTTTTATCTGAAATAAATCAATTACATTTTGGAGACACTAACAAAGCTTGCAGGAAAAGATTTTCACTGTTCTTCCTACAGATAGCTCTGTGATTACAATTCCAGGGGAGGTTAAGCTCATTGTGAATATTTAAATAAAAGAGTTACTGAATAGCTGCAACTTGCTGCTTTCTACCCTGGCTTATGCTTACCTCAGAACATTCAACTGCTGCAATAAGTGACTTGGGCTGGAAGGAGGTCAGAAAAGGCAAGAAACGTGAATGAACATTAAGTCTCTGCTAAACAAAATGATGATTCATGAATAAAAAACAGGCATGATTTTAAAGGTCACTAGACCCAGTTAAACTGCGTGTCTAGCTCTTGTGTTTCTGGCACACACTATATGCAGAACTGCCATAGGGCAATTGCTTGGGTGTTCATCAGCATGAATAATTCTGGTCTCGTTTAGCACATAGCCATACTAAATTACTTAAAGAAAATGAGGTATAGTCTCAGATCCATAGTCGGAGGTTTTATTGCGCAACTTCCACTTCTTACAGAAATTCTGGCGCTCTCTATACCTTCTAGCCCTCTTAGGACATATGAAATATTTCTAGAACCAAGCTCCCAAAAGATTCACCTTTGCAGCCTGGGGCTTAAGGAAGGCTCTCTTTTCTGGCAAAGGCATAGATCTATAATTTTACAGGATGCACTCATAAGTCACTTTTGGATGGCTTTCAGCCTGGTGCATTAAGATTATTTTAGCATTTTATTCAGTAATGCTTTGTTATTTTGAGATATTAATTTCCTTTTCTTTTTTTTTTTTATTGCTGCTTTTATCTGTGGCACTTAGAATACCAAGACAGATCACCTCAAGAAAAAGAAAAGGCATTATTATATTCTGTCTCTCTCACATTTGTGCTTTCAACACATAATAAATATTCAGATGTGTTTGCTGTCATTATCTAGAATGGGAAGACTGTCACTGAGAAAAGGAAGACCTATTTAATAACAACAGGGTCAAGCTTCTTTTAATATGGAGCTAAGAAACAGGATATTTGTCAAGGTCTTTAACAAAAGCCTGACAAATTAGGGTAGGGGTGTTTTTGTGTGTGTGTGCTGCTGTGGTCCTTCCTTAAGATCCTTCCAGGAACCCTTGAGTGAAATATGCACGTGATATTCATCCTTTCATGGACTGCAGAATATTACCTGTTAATAGGTCATACACACGTCCTTAAAATCATCTTTTGGTTTTGGATCTTTAGAATGGTTGAAGGCAGCCAAGGTCCTGTCCAAGGTGGGGTGGTTATTTGCACTCTACTCCACTTCTCCTTTTCTGGTAAGATTACAATCCTCCTTCTTTAAATAAAGAAGAAGCCACTCTTACTGTGAGCTCAGAAGAAATGCTGGAGGGCTTTCAGACTGTGATGTCTTATTATTACTTGCTTTACTTTTGTTCCTTTGTTTGGGAAGGTAATGTGGGCCACAGACACCCCAGAACCTAACATTAGTTTGCTGGTTTGCTAGATGAGTCATTCTCTCTTTCACTAGCCTCATCTGTAAAATGCAGAATTTAGTCATAGTATCTTAAAGTAGTTTGCAAAGAAAATTACATATCAATCTATGTTAGGAATTTATACAGCTCAAAAACTATGCAGATACATTCCAAGTCAAACACTGAGTGGTACTGTTTTTGCTCAACTTCACAGTTATTTTTAAGTGTTAGTTCTTTTTTTTTTTAATCTATATATATGAAATATACTATTTTGCAAATCAATTACAGTCTAAATAAATTAAACATTTTAAAATGTTAACATAGTTTCTTAGTAACTGGAAATCATTCAATTATCATCCTTGAAAAATCTTTAATACTTCATGAGCAGTGCCATATTGTCTTTTCTTCTTCATTAACAAAATATGATTCATATTTTTCTTTTGTATTCAGATTGCAACTACTAGTTTGGGTAAGAAGGAGGCTAAAATTAATGGATATGACTTTATTGTACATGCAGCTTAATTCAGCATCAAGCTCATACTCTAAAGCAAGGCTGTAAGTTGAAATAGCAAGGTCTAAATGTAGTACAGATTTTTGACCATGATTTGACCATCTAAAAATGAAGGAAATCGTATATTTATAGAAATAAAACAAATTAAAACATATTTTGTCTACGCTGGTTCTTTTATCTTCCCTTCCCTTCTTCACCTGGAAAAATTCCTTCAGGATACAAGATACTCTACTGCATATATTTATCTCCCCAGAGAGAGACTGAAGAAAAAAACATGTGACAGATGTTAGTCACATTGCTTAATGTACTACCAGAACACATTCAGAAACTATGGTGATGAGCATGATATAAATAATCTATATAAGAGAATCCTGAAACCTTTCCTCTGACAAATTGTTCATTAATTTCAATTAGACTTTTACCTGGGTAATGAATAATATAGGCTGATTCCCAGATTATAGACATTTTTAGTCTATTTTTAAATAAGAATAATACCATCATTATGTTATTCCTTACTTTGTTCTGAAAAGCTTTCTACTTATTTTCTTTTAAAAAAGTGATTTTTTTGAACAAAATACACATTATAAATAGCAGCACCACAGGTAATAAAAGCCTTGGAAGTGATACTAGCCAACAGCTAAACTAATAGGTAAAATGCTTATTATCAATTCTTACTATCTGTTGGCCAGAATGTGGTCAGCACAGTGGAATGGCTGTACTAGGTCAGACCCAAAGTGCCATCCAGCTGAGAATCATCTCTCTGCTTTGTCTGGAGAAACAGTGGAAGATACGGTGAACAAAAAAAAATTCTATTCTGCCTCGACTCCTGTCTTCCTCCTAATTTGTCTCTTCTCTAGATAGAAGAGTCTTAGCTCATTTGGAGCTTTGTCCCATTTGGAAATAAATCCATATCTTTAACAATTTTTGTTGTTTTAATCCTCTTGCTAATAATTTCCAATTCCACTGTATCCTTTTGACATGGAAGGACAATGGGACAGGGGCCAGAATTGCACAGTTTTAAGGGTGATGCATGATCTATTCAATTGAGCATTATCTTGTTCTATTTTGTTATCTTTTTTCCTAACACTTACTAACATTTCATTTGCGTTTTTTATCTGCTATTAAGCGTATGACTGACACTTTCGTGGAACTAACTCTCATTATCTCAAGATCTTTCTTCTGAGTGATAACACTTAACTCAGAGCTCATAATTTTGTATGTGAACTTGTGGGTTTTTTTCCCTTGTGCATCACTTTACATTTTTCTGCACTGCATTTGATCTGTCATTTTATTGACCAATCAGCCTCCTAAGTTTCTGCAGCAATTCTTCACAGTCAGTCTTCATTTTTCCTATTCTGAATAATTTATTATTAACAGCAAACTTTCCCAGCTCCCTACAAAAAACCTTTTCCAGGACTTCATGAAGGGATTGAAAAGCAAAGTGCCACCCCAGTACCCTGTAAAATTCCATAGTGACCTCTCTGCTTGACAAGAATTAGTATTTTACTCTTTTTCTCTGCTTCCTATCTCTTAAGCAGATAGTTTTATCCATGGAAACTTCCCCATCTCTGAAATGAACTGTAACTGCTCACTTTGTTTAAAAGGCTTGGAAGACGGTCGGTGTCAAAAGTCTTTTGGAAATACAGATAGACTATATAAAATAGATCATCCTTATTTTTATGTTTGATAACTTTGTCAAAAAAATGCCAAAACATCTACATCTACAGAACTTCCTTCTACAGAAGGCATGCTGATCTTTCCAAGTAACTTGTATTTATCCAGGTTTTCACTAGTTCTGCTATACATTTGACTACTAATTTACCTACTGTGAAAGTCAAGCTTAGAGAATTTAGCTACCCCAGTATCCCTGCAAAGCCTCTGATATACCATCTGCTGTAGGTATGGTGACATGCTGAAAAATTTCAAAGAATGTGGGGGAAACTCTGACTACATTTTAAAAGGCAGACCCCAAGCATTTTCCTGCCCAAGGTGAAATTTGAATATTTATAGATAGAAATGCAGTAATAGGAATAACTCACTGAATATTTTGATGAGTATGTAAATTACAAAAGGTTATTGATATCATGGCATCTTAATTCTGAATAGTTTTTGAAATAAAGTGGCCATGATTACTTTATTTTGTGCTACGCCCACATACCGTATGTTCTCCACTTGTGCTTAATACACAGGCCAGAGCACACCTATAGGATTTGTAGCTAAAGGTTTATAGATACTGTGATTATGAAGGCCATGAAACAGGTATCTGGACACTTTACTACGATGAAATAATCTCTGGAGTGGTACTGGAGCAGGATTTCAAGGGTGAGTGTGTGCAGTCTTAAATACCTAAGCAGCTGGCCAGAGCTTTCACTCTGTCATTGAAAATTATGTTAGGTGCTTATGTGCTATTTTAGATCCTTCTCCAATGTCCTTTCGTTTCAGAGCAGGAAGAGAAAACCACGTTCTCCATTCTGTCCCGTCATTTTACTCCCATTAAGATACTATGATCAGACCATGACAGACCACCTATTTCCACTTAGAAGGCACAGCCTCAATGCTAAATTTCATAGAAACCCTCAGAAACATCTATTTTTCTATTACTAGCAGGGAAAAGAGATGTGACATAGAAAGATCCCATTCATATCGATTTTTCTTTTTGTAAGAATTGCTGTTGACTCTGCTGACATCTTGTGGCTGAATTTTTGAAATGTGCCATGTGTGCATCGAGGTGAGGTAATACTGCATGGCATGCTGGGATCTTCAGCTCTTGGAGACTTCAGTCAAAGGCCCCATGTTGAGGAACACCTTGAATTTGACTACGCAGCATTGACTCTTCCTTCTTCCTGCATTAAAATTCTTTTTTTACCTCAACCCTCACAGTTTTGGAGGCAAAATGAGCAGTCTCATGTACATTTATTTCCTTCAAGTCACATAGTCATTAAATCTTTGTGCCTGAGACACAGGCCAGAGCTGTTAGTATGATAGTAATTGCAAGAGTACTGGCATGTGTTTGCCAAAGTGAACTACTCATCTCTGACTGGTCCTTGGCTTTCCTTTGTGGCCAGATGTTAGCAGAAGAAGGGAATGTTGCTCTGTTTTTTCCACAGTAAACAGGATGGAGGGATGCACTCCCATTCTGTGTGGTTTTGTTTTTTTGCTCTTTCTAAAAAATAAATCCCCCCCAAACCCTTCTTGTCTCATCCTTTTACAGCCTTCTGTCTTTAGTGTCTTCTGGCTATTCTTTTTTTTGCACATTCTTCCTCTTTTGTGCCAGTAGTCTCCTTTCTGCTCTCCCCATCTTTTCAAATCTATCTTCTTCTTGTCTTCTTTTTCTAATTGTGGGTTGTTTTTTTTTTCCAACCTTGTTCAAACTTCTTCAGCAGAGATTTTGTTGTGCCCATCTGCAGCACAGCAGCTGATTCCACAAGAAAATTACCAGCTTTGGTATCTTCATTCTACTGTGAGTGAAAAGCTGAGGAGCAGAACCTGTGTGTGTTGCTCAAGGGAACCTAATAAAGCTTCTCAGGGTTACTGTGAAGATAATTTCCATCCTGAAAGCCTAGCAGACAGAAGGATTGCAGGTGTCTACAATTAAGAGACTTACAGTAGGTAATGCAGAATCAGCAGCTCTTTTGGGGTCAATCAGATGCTTCTGAAGACAAGGGGATAGGTTCTGCAGGTCGTTGCCACCTCAGGCATAAGAACTGGCATCCACTTCACTCTGTGACAGTTAGACACAGTAAGAGAGGCTCTATGTATACAATCTGTCTCTCTCTGTTTATGTTCATGATTCATCTGTGCCTACATACTCTTATGAACAGTATGCTGCACTATGTTATTAAACATGAAACTGTGTACATAGCTTCTGTGATTTGTATATATATCTCATCAGATGAAAAGAAGGGTTTCAGTGAAATCCTGCCCGTATGGTGGGTCAGCAATTTTCTGATGTGCCTGTTCTAAAGAACAATTCAGAGAATTTATCTAGCCTGCACTACAGGAAATTTCCAAGCAGGAGAGGATATATACATGTATGTTTCATGAAAATTTGATTAAGTTTTCAAAAAGGTGGTATATTGGAAACTAGAAGAAAGGCAATATTATATGAGTATGCTGTAGGTTCAGCATAGTCTCAGTACAAGTGAAAAGCTTACAGAGATCAACTTGTCAAAAGTCTTTATTACAGATAATGGAAATGGAAGAGAATTTAGTGACCTGAGAATGTTCATCTTTTTAGGCAATAATGAATTACTATGACTAAAAGGAAGAAAAGTCTTAAATGCCTTCAGGAGTTTTTCCAATGCAAATATAGTTGTTACAATATCAGAAGTTATTTGAGAAAATTAAGAGATCAAGTTATTTATGAGATCAACACAAGACTGAAAAAATGAGCCTTGAAATTAATGTACCCATCCCAGAAAAATTCCTGTAACAAGATCTTGAGACACTAAACTTGAGTGCTTTCACTGCTGATTGATCATATGATTAAGAACAAGCCTGTCTAACAGGAAAATACAGTCAAGTGAGAGGCAGATAGAAAACCCAGTCCAGATCAGTTCCCTTGAATTCTTCTCTACAGTAAATACTACTCTTTTTTTTTTTTTCTGGACTTTGTGTGTAAGAACAAATCTCAAAATAAAGTATTTATTTTCTTTTCTCTTATATCTTTATGGCTGTCAAGAGATATAATCTGCATCCCTGTATGATCACAAATAAATCTTATCCTCATTTCAAGGACTTTCCCAAGATACATAAATAAACTACATTCCTTCAAAGATGTTTTGATAAGGTTCATGTGGCATTGAAGTAATCCTTAGACTTTGCAAAAGTCTTTGTGCTGGGAAAATTAACCGTATGAGCAGAGAAAATATAGTTCTGAAAGTTCATTTGTAGATTTGTCTACTTAAGTGCTATGTTAAAGTTGCTGTATTAAACCTTTTATCAGCTCTTTAGAAACTTTATCAACTAACAGTATCTACTTCATTTGTAACTCACAAACTGTAAGAAAAAGAGAAAATGCATCTTTTTCTTTCCTTGCCAATATTTCATTGAGTAATTTTCATTTCATTTCTGAAACTATTTAAGCTTTCTGCATTTGATTTAAAATACATCATATACTGTATTAACATTCACTTCAAGGATTTAAAGTATATTTTTGGAAGTCATCAATCTAAGAAGAATACTGATTGAAACTTCCAACACAACCTCGAAAAAATTCACAGAATCAGAGAATGGTAGGGGTTGGAAGGGACCTCTGGAGATCATCTAGTCCAACCCCCCTGCTAAAGCAGGCTTGCCTAGAGCAGGTTGCACAGGAATGCATCCAGGCGGGTTTTGAATATCTCCAGAGAAGGAGACTCCACAACCTCCCTGGGCAGCCTGCTCCAGGGCTCTGTTACTCTCACGGTAAAGAAGTTCCTCCTCATGTTCAGGTGGAACTTCCTGTGTTCCAGTTTGTGCCTGTTGACCCTTGTCTTGTTGCTGGGCACCACCGAGAAGAGTCTGATCCCATCCTCTTGACACCCGCCCTTTAGATATTTGTGAGCATTGATCAGATCTCCTCTCAGCCTTCTCTTTTCCAGGCTGAACAGACCCAGCTCTCTCAGCCTTTCCTCATACGAGAGATGCTCCACTCCCCTAATCAACTTCGTGGCCATCCGCTGGACTCTCTCCAGTAGTTCCCTGTCTCTCTTGAACTGGGGAGCCCAGAACTGGACACAGTACTCCAGTCGTGTCCTCACCAGGGCAGAGTATAGGGAGGATTGCCTCCCTCGGCCTGCTGGCCACACTCTTCTTAATGCACCCTAGGATGCCATTGGCCTTCCTGGTGCAAGGGCACACTGCTGGCTCATATTACTATGAAGCATTACCCTGAAGCCATGCATGCTAGAATGAAACCAGTTTCAACAATCCAAGATGTGTCACACCTGGGGAGATTTTTCTTACTGTGATCCTCTAGCACTGATGAAGGATGGTTTTATGAATGTTTTTCTGCTGTTTTATAACCACCTCTATTTAAGGAATTGTTGGCTCTTCCTACATTTACAACACTGATAAATGTAAGTGCCACCTTTGTTCAAACACAGAGTTTTGGCCACACTGTTCAGAACATTTCTTTCTGTTCTATTTCTTAACATGTTTCTGCTTCCACAAAACGCCAGTAATTTTTGTTCTGCTCTAACTGATGGGATCTGGTATCATCAAAGCCAAAGTTTCAAGGTAGATGTGCCTGTGCGTTCTGCATCTAGTGAGTCCCCTGTAAGACCAAAATACTTTCAAATCCTCAAAGGATTTTCTTTAAATAAAAAGCGAAAATTTAGTTATTCAATTAGAGAAGACTCAAGTACAGAAAATTTGCTTGTAGACAGCCTTTGTCCATTGCCCTTGCTTTTCCCCACTCAATCATCTTCTGAGTAACATTCAATGTAACTCAGACCCTTCTAGGCCTTAGGCATCTTTCTTTCAGGAAAGGTGCCTTCTGAAGTCTTTTTCTTACCTGCTCTCCGTTGTAGTTGCATAATGTCCTTTCATGACTTTCAAGCTCTTACTTGTGACTATAACCGACTATCTATCTCAGTCATACCCCACTGCCTCCGAGATCCTCTGCCTTGAGTACACTCAGTAACTCCCTCAGGGAAGGAAAAGTCTCCCTTCTCCTCCCAGCAGACACTTTGTACCCAGCTGCTTTATTAAGGGAACATAACTCCAAATGCACAATAAAGCAGGTGCCACCTGGCACTATTGCAAAAAACCACAAGATACATTTCTTTGCTGGTTAGCAGCCATGAAACAAAGCAGGATGCTATCAGTACCTAGGAAGCCTTTGAGCACATGGTGCATACAGTTGTCAGTATGTGTGCCAATACAAATTGTATGAGGAAGTATCTTTGGAACCATTTTATCTTTCAGAAGTGCTCTGAGCTTCCCTTGCACTCTGGGCAGTCTGCTGGGTGTCAGTGCAACCTGACTTACTAAGAATACTGGTGAGGCATGCTAAAAGAAATCAATTTCCAAGCACAAGACATTTTTTAGAGGTGCTATTTTCAAACCTTCACAGTTCAGCCAAATCAAACCCAATTTTCCCTGGAACACTTGAATGCACTGCTTCTCAATAAGGAATAAGTATCTGCCAATTTCAGATTTTCTAGGTTCAGCTGATTCATCAGTACAGTTCTTCAGCAACTAGTCATAAGGCAGTTTATGACAGAAGTAGTCAATTTTAGTCTTCTTATATTCCAGAGGACTGAGCAGTACTAATCCAAACACTGCAGAAAAATAAACAAATTGCAAGTTTAGACTAGGCTTGGAAAATTTCAATCTTCAAGGCAAACATTTCAGGAGAGTATGAATGTGTGAAAAAAAGGATTTTAGAAGGCAATATTTAGGAATCTACTGTTAGAATATCAGCTGTAACAAACATTCATTAGTCTGAAAACCAGTAACTTCAGTCAAACTATCTTTTTTTGGCACCCTAAAATGTATTGAAGTGTTTATAATCACAAAAATTGAAGTGGTTTTCTGACTAAAGGGTTTACAAAGGGTTCATTACATGAATTCTACAAATATAAAACAATTATTATGCATCTCAATTCATAAACCCAAAGTTATTAGTCATAAACATTACTCCACGTTGGTACATCAAAGTGATATGTTTGTCTACCTAAAAGTACATTTTATAATTGGGACTGATGGACGAAGTGAAAGAGATTCTGTTTCTTGATGAAAATTCCTAGAAGGGAGAATAGGAACGTAAGAAAAAATGTACTTAGATTTGCCCCTGGGTATGGCCTGGCTCAACTGTCTTTCCCTTTGGAAAATCAGGATAAAAAGAAAAGTAAATTGTGGTGTGTTGAACTTGGACACCTGCCAGAGACCTACTCAGCCACTCTCTTACTTCCCTTTCTCAGTCAGGATGGGGAAGAAAATAAGATGGAAATGCTTGTGGGTCAATATGAAAACAGGTAAATAATTTACCAGTTGTCATCGTGGACTTGACCAGAATAAATTTAATTTATTTTATTGACAATTAAAATACATTTGGATTGTGAGAAATAAAGGCAAACTAAAACATCTTTCCCTCCCCCCTTTTTCGTAGGCTCAACTTCATTCCTTCATTCCCAATTCCTCTACGTCCTGCTTCCCCCATTGCACAGCATAGGGTGGATGGGGAATGGGGGGTTGTGGTCAGTCCATAACAGTTCCTCTCTGCTTCTCCTTCCTCCTCACACTTTTCACCTGCTCCAACATGGATTCTTTCCACAGGCTGCAGTCCTTCAGGATAAACCTGCTCTATTTTGTGTCCTTCCCAAGCCATAGTTCCTGTCACGAGAACCTTGCTCCAGCATTGGCTCTCCACAGGCTGTAGCTTCTTTCAGGACATAGACATCTGCTTTGGTGTGGGCCTCTCCACAGGCTGCAGGGGATTATCTGCTCCGGTGTATGAACACCTCCTCCCACTTCATCTCCTTGTCCTTGGTGTTTACAGGGCTGTTTCTTACAATATATTTTCCTCCTCACTGATGCGTAGCATTTTATCCTTTCTTAAATACCTTTTCACGGAAGCACCACCAACATTGCTGGTGGGCTAAGCTGTGTCCTGCAGTGGGTCTTTTGGAGTTGATTGGAACCTGCTATGTCTAACATGTGGGCAGCCTCTGGCCTCTTCTTGCAGAGGCCACTTCTACTGCCTCCCCACTGCCAAAACCCTGCCACAGACATCCAGTAAAGAAACAAAAGCAGTGGCACATCTCATGGCAAAGGTGAGCTCCCAGTACTAAAGAAAATCATGGACCTGTCCTGCTGCTGTTTCTGGACCCGGTATCCTTCTAGGGTAGCCTTAGGCCATGTGCTGTCTACTCTCATATAAATTCTCCATTTTTAACAAGTATAAGGTGCTCAGATACTATGACAAATACAATATAGAAAATGTGAGTAGCAAAATGAGATAAATCCTTCTTGGTAAAGTCCATATTAGGGAATATTACATAAGAAAATATTTCCTTTAATCTATGAACTGTTATTTTTAGACTTTCCTGGAAAGATCAGCCATTTCATACACTGTGTATTTCCCATCTCCTTGGTGACTACAGGTAGGGCAGATCTCTGCTCTGAATTTATTTTATGACCACCCTTCATGTCAAGCTGCTCAGAATTAATGTTGAAAATACTAGCAAATATGTTTTTTCTCAAGCGTGGAGTCTTGACATGAATTTAGAGTGGCTTAGAATAATATCCCTCTCTGATTCAAATTGCTTAATAAAAATTATCTAGAAATAAACTTGCAATCTTAAAAAAAAGGACAGAAATTCTGACATCAAAAGAGGTTAAGAAAGGAAATGTTAGTTATAATCTGAAAGAAAATTCTTAATTTGTTTATAATTCAGGTTCTTCCAGGTTGTCAAAGTTCTGAGAAGGCAATGAAGATGCAGAGGGAGATGAAGAGAGTTCTCACTCCCTTCTCTTCCCTTTTATTTATGGCTGGAAGAAGGGAAAGTTATTTTCCGAAAACACATGAAAATAGGTTCTATTTCTACTTCTGAATGAAAATCTTTGCTGCATATCTGATAGCATCAGTAATGTCCTGGCTTCAAAAGTGTCTTTTTCTCTTCACAAATTCTAGGAGAGCCTTACTCGTGAAACTTTTTGCTCCTTCTTTAGGAGCTGACATTGAAAAGAGTATTTCGTTGGTCCCCATGCCAAACTTCTGAGAGTCTAAGTAAGGTACTCTTTCAGTGGATTTTAACAGGGAAATTGCAAGTAGTTTCTGGACATGTATGACTATCTTTTAATGAAAATAATACCTATTCCATAATTTCCTCTGGGACAATGAGGAAAGGAAGCAGGTCTATCTCCATATAAAGGAAACACAAAACACTATGCCATTCTGTTTGAGTCTGCAGTGAAGTAGAAATAACCTCACAGAATGACAACTGAATTACATCCATTGGATTCAAATTACTAACTGGTGTCAGAAAGATCTAAGAATGTTTCAAGGAAGCTAAGAGGTTCATGTAAACAGCCTACAGGATGGACTTTTCTCCTCTTGCTGTGCATGTCATTATTGGCCTTACATATTTTCTATCTGGGAATAGAAATGTCTTCCTTCTAGTTGCTATAAGAACAATGTTGGAACTCTGCTTTCTCCTGAGTTTCAGGAAATAATAACAATCCCTTTCTGCTTGCTCTGAAGAACTCATATTTGAACCAAGAAGCAAGAGAGTTTTGAAAGCTGTCCCTGACTCACTACTATTGATCAGTGGCCTGGTATTGATGAAGGCAGTCTTTCTGTGACTGGATCAACTATCTTGGCATGGATTTTTGCCTTTGTGCCAGCTGGGAGCCACATTTCACTGTGCCTTGCACTTCATCTACACACTGGCAGAAGCTAGATTTCCCCGCGGGCTGCCTAACCATCTTGGCATGGCTCTTGCCCAAATGCTGGCTGGGAACTGGTTCCTCTGTGGCCTTCTCAATTCTCTTGGCATGAACATTGCTCAGACACCAACTGAGAGCTCGGTTCCTGAAGCCTGCTGTTTCCATCTGCCAATCCTGAGTGGCAACAAAAAAAGAGGGACTATCCTTGAAACCACCTCATGGTGGGTTTTTTGCCTTTGGAAATTTCCGAGGAAAAAACCCCAAACACTCAAAGATAAAGAAACACTAAGTTAAACATTCTGTGAAACTTCTGTTGCAGAAAGAAATTAGAAGTCCAGCTTCTGTGTGTCTGGATGAGTTCCACCTGGGTAATCAAGATACAGCTGGCTGTAATTTGCAAAGAAATGAAGGACTGGCCTGTGAGATGCTTTGCTTCATCCACTTAGTATAGAAAATCCACAGTGATTTCTGTATGATATCCTTCTTAGTTACAGGTTAGTTCTAGGCTCTTGCTCTTCAATCTGATCTCTGCATCTCTTTCCTTTAATCCTTTTTGTAATTGCTGGCTGATTTGTCTGACTTTACGATTGTCTACTCTTTTTCTTAACCTTCAACTGAGTAACATTCTTGGATTCTTGACTATATTGCAGATTTATTTTTCCAGACTACTGGAAAAATAATTCCTTTTTTGATTTGCTATAAATAGGTCTATCTGGTTTTTACTCAGCCTTAAGTTCTGAGTGCAAATCTCTGTGTCTTAAGCTACATTTCCATGAAGGAATAGTGTCTGGATACATAGAAATCTGGAAGTCTCTTCCTGACAAATGACCTTAAGACTAGATTCAGAGTGAAGATCTATGTCTATCTTTATAGAGATGGAGAATGTTTATCTCCTACAAATTGAGACAAGGCTGAGAGCATTCTCTCCTTCTGCAGCTTAATGCACTGATGTATCTCTAGTTCTACTAATCCCAAGTCGTGAAAAATCCTGAGTCAGACATGAGAAATCATGACACTTCTAAAAACTCATGACTATTAAGTGTATATAAAAGCTGCAAATCTCAAATGTCCTTGGCATTTGGAAGGTGGAGAGGTGGTGGGGGAGGAAGAAATGTAAAGAGAATGCTTATTACTGGGAATTATTTAGCAGAGCAAATAGCTTTACAACCTCTTTGCTGGAGATGTTAGTAGGCAGATTTGAACATTAATACCCGTCATTGGACAAATGTTTTTGTATTTTTCTTAACTTCCTTACTTGTCTTTATGCTGACTTTGAGTAAGCACTTTGAAAATATCTGAAAAGTAAAAGGAAGACACTAGACAACTTTAACCTCTAAAAATTATATTCTCTTGGTTAACTGGTTAGGTCACATAGTGCTTGCCCACTGCTTGGATTGTATAGTAGGAAGATACTACTCTACCTATTACTCTTTTTACAATTGAATAACTTGCTAATAACTTTAGGTGAATGCATAAATACTTGTGCTAAAAGCACAATCTGAATCACAGTCATCTGTGGGCAGATAGTCACTTTTAAATGTACTTACAATCTCTGGGCCCACAGAGCCAAATTGTGAGTTCCTGACTTCATCTGTAGTCTTTCAATTTGCATGCTGCTATTTTAAAATACTCTCTGGGCAATAAACTGCAGTAAAAAGGCATGCTGGGAGAGGGGATATAACTGATGTCATGTCAGTTATAGGGGGACACAATTTTGTGCAGTCACCAAATCACAGAATGCTTGAGCTTGAACCTCTGGAGTCCATCTTGTCCAAGCTCCTTCTCAAGCAGGGCCACTAAAGACAGTTGCCTAGGACTGTATTTAGTCTTTTTTTTTTTAATATCTTCAAGGGTAGAGACTCCACAACTTTCCTGGGCAACCTGTGCTTGTGTTTCCTGATGTTCAGAGGGAACCTCCTGTGTTTCAGTTTGTGCCCATTGCCTCTGGTTCTGTCACTGGGCACCACCGAAAGGAGTCTGGCTCCATCCTCTTTGTACCCTCTCTTCAGGTATTTATGTACATTGATGAGATCTACCCTGGGTCTTCTGTTCTCCAGGCTGAACGATCCCAGCTGTCCCAGCCTTTCCTCGTAGGAGAGATGCTCCAGTCCCTTCATTGTCCTTGTGGCCCTTTGTTGAACAATCTCCTGTACGTTCATGTCTCTCTTGTTCTGGGGAGCCCAGAACTGAACACAGTACTCCATCTGTGGCCTCATCAGTGCTGAGTAGAGAGGAAAGATCACCTCTCTTGACCTGCTGCCGGTACTTTGTCTAATGCATCTGAGGATGCATTTGCCTTCTTTGCAGCAAAGGAACATTGCCAGCTTATGTTCAGCTTTATGTCCACCAGGACCTCGAGGTTCATTTCTGCTGAGCGTCTTTCCAGCTGAGCAGCCTCCAGCACATACTGGTGCATGGGGTTGTTCTTCCCCAGGTGCAGGACTTCACATTTGTCCTTGTTGAGCTGTATAAGGTTCCAGTTGGCCCATTTCTCCACCCTGTCAAGGTCCCTCTGAATGGCAACATGACCCTCTGGTGAATCAGCCACGCCACCCAGTTTAGTGATGTCTCACATTTGCTGAGGGTGCACTCTCCGCTGTCATTCAGATCATTAATGAAGATGTTATACAGGACTGTGCCAATCTCTAAATGTTTAATGTTTTAATGTTATGTTTAAAAATTAACTCCAATACCAGAAGACGTATTTCTTATGTTGTAATACTATTAATGATCTATAAATGCATAGAGATTCATGCTAAAAGCTTTTTAGCCACAACTGTATATAAAATATAGTGGGAAAAACAAATAAAACTGTCCTTGGTCTTTCACCAGTTTATCTGATTTGTAGAAATGTAGTTTCAATGTGTTTTAAACAATCTTTCAAAAATTAAAATGCAATAATTTTGAAATGTAATTTAAACAAAAAAATTAGAAGCATTTTTAAAATTTGGATTATTCAGATCCATTATCTAGTTATTTAATATTCATGCAATAGGAAAAAGTAAATTCCATAAGATGTAGGTATTGCTCTGAAAAACAGCCATGTGAATATGCTCCTTCTTAATGTTTTTATTTTCTTGGAATATATCTTGCATGTTTGAAGTATATCTTCCAAAATTACTACTTACTACTGCCAGGGCTGTAGAATTAACACAACTCCATAAGAATTGGCTGATTTTTTTCCTCATTGGTGTTTGCAAGCTGCTGGCAGAATTTCTACTTAGTATTTCAGGGAATATAATTTTTTGTTCATATGCATTAGTGGCAGCCCAAAGGAAGGAAGAGCACTTCCATGGTGTAACTAAAAACGTAATTTGATGACCATGGGCTTGCACAGATGTAAATGAAGGCAGTAATCAGTCTGAAGAACCTTTGTTACTGGCAGTGGTGCACAACTGAGAAAGAACTCAGTTTTGTTTTCAGAATCCATGTTGATTTGACAAGATTGAAATATAGGGGAAAAAATATTTTTACTGCTATTCTGATGCAATTTACCCTGAAAATCACAACATAAAAACATTTCCTTTATCACCACGCAGTTCTACCACGAACCAATATTGACTCCGATGGATTTTCATGGAAGAATACATTTGAAAATGTAATTGGAATAAGGATTAAAACTGATTTTATCAATTTCTTACAATGATCAGTTTATCTTTACTTAACTACAAGGGCAGCAGCTACTCTAGCTTCCTTGTGCACACGGTTAGGAACCCTGATAAAACAAATGCTTTGACAGCAAAATCCTCTCCCAAATCAGCCCAAACACCAAAACAGAACAGAACAGAAAACAAAACCAAGAACCAACAAAAACAAAGTCTTTTCTCAGGCTGTATTACTTTTACTGAACATCTCTTGCAGGACTACAAGAAGAGCACTTGGACAAAACACATCATTTTATTTCTGCTCATACAGTGCTGCTTTGCCAGTCTTGTCTTCGAGTTCCTTATGTGTCAGCCTCTGCAGAACGTAGATTTATTAACATGGTTACACAGATAGGTCAAACCAGGTTGCTCTTGTTTTAATGGATTCATTTCACACATATTTTCACACGCTTTCCAAAATACTAAATTGTATCATAATTCTGATAAATTATGATGTCATGATATTTTTGAAATTTAAAGATTAGTGTAAAGGCATTTAACATACACTGCAAAAACTGGTAAAAGTAGTACTTTGATGAAAAAATAGACCATATTATCCTAAAATTAGATTTTTAATAGCTAAAACCAGTTTCTGACTTCTGTGATAGTTATATTCTGAAATACATATTCAGCATTTAAGTACACTAAATACAGTGTACACTGAAAACAAATCAGTGCACTGAAAACAAAATAGAAATAGTATAGTTTGGCTGTCATTTAAGATTATTAGCACTGATTTTGAAATTGCTTAACTGTCATGGCAGTACTGGTACACTTTGTAATGTATGAATATAAAGAAGGAAACAACTGTAGAAAGCACTTTTTTTTTTTTTTTTCAAAAATCTATAGTAAAACCGAAAGAAAGGGAAAAGAAGGAAGTCCTGGTTAAGACACTAAGGCTTCCTTTGCGTTTTGAAAGAGCATCTTTCCGAGTTCTTGCAAACTTGTAGAGATCATCCCCATCAACAAGGAGGGGTCTGAACCTCCAACCCCACCGATGGTATGGGGCTGTAACATGCTATGCCTGGAGGAACCAGGAAGAGTGCTCTGAAGGCATGGACGGTGCAGTCAGCAGAATTTAAGTGTGAACTACATGGCTGTTTTCATAACACTGCCAAAATATATCAAGTCTTGGACATTACCAAAGACAAATGGTAACCATCTTCCTATACAAGGCTGCACTAGAGAGAGTTTGACTGAAACAACCTTTGAAGTCACAGCCATTGCCAAAACACCTGTAGCAGACAGCCTTCCCCTAGCACATCCCACCCTCTTTCCCAGGGCTGTATCCCAGACACCCTGCTGCTGTGCCTGGCTTGGCAGCGGGATCTCTCACTCTCCCACCTTCCCCTAACCTGCCTGAGCTCCCATCTTGACATAGGGAGAGTATGCAGGGGTGAGGTTCTTGCTCGTGCCTTGGGTGAGACTGCCTGTGGCTGGGCTGGCAGGAGACATGATAAGAAGAACATAGTGCGAGCAGGAAAATCACAAATGTGAGGACCACAATTTTCCAGATATATCATCAAGGTGCTTTTGATGCAGTATGTGTGATCTGCAGTTAAAAATCCTGTTTATGTATCATTGGAGATAGCTTAGAACTGGGTAGTTTTCTTTTCTGGATTAATAAGGGTTTTTTTGCAAGAAATAAAAGATTGTATTTGAGAGTGCATATTTTTTTTTTTACTTCTTCTGAGTGGTAACTGTACCAGTTTTAAGCCCTCGATATTGTGACTAGGTAAAACTAATTTCTTTCAGCGTCTCTTGTCTTGTTAAAATATTAGCTTTTGGGGATTTAGGGAACCTCTCACAGATCATTTCCCTAACACCTAGTCCTGGGACAGACCACTCTCAAACTGATTTCTCTTTATGCTGTTATAAATCAAATTGCAAATACAATTTAATATTAAACTTTTAAGCTTTTTAAAACACTTGTGACTCATAGATCTATAACTAGCCAGCAACACCAAAACAAACACTCATCCATTTACTTCATTTCCCATCCTAGAACACCCAAAGAGAAAAGAAGCAGTATACTTACATCTATACAAAAAGATGGCTACTAGGAACCATTTAATGTTTAGATGGATTATCTCTTTCCAGCACCAGTGTTTTACAGGATATTAAAAATTATGGTTGTTGCTATTATAAATAAATACCGAATTATAGAAATTGTAAAAATACAATGTTTATAAAAGAACATGGACAACACAGATTTTTTTACTTCCTTTTTTTTGTTCTTTCCTATAAAACTATGTCATTAACTACATATAAACGTATACTGTGGGAAAATAAATACATCATTGCTTTCTAGGAGGGCATCTGTCACCTTTAATATTTCTACTGCTTTTTAGCAATCCAATCTTATGCCTAGAGCTTTTTAATTGAGACTGATTAGAAATTTTAGCATTTTTTACTTACTGATTTTTAAAGTTTTTATACACTACTTTTCTTTCTGAATATAAAATTTTAACAAAAATTCATCTGCCTCTAATCTTTATTATACTTAGTTCCAATCACTTTTTTCCTCTACTACTATTTTAAAAAAGTTGAGTGTGAATAGAAAAGACCCCCAGTGGTACGCCTGTGCCAAGAAAATGCTTTTGTGTCCGTAAAATAATTAAAATCCCATTAGGCCTCCAGCTCTTAAATGAGATTTAAGTTTCATGAAGACCTTTCCAGGTTCTCAGGAGGGGGTGATTTCAAAATATATATAGCTAGTGTCAGATTAAGTTCTTAAAGACTGATTTTTCAAACAAGCTGATAGGAATGTCTTCAATGACATTCAGCAAATGTTTGTTAAGTAGATCCTTCGGATTCAGATCTAGCAGTAAACTTTTTATACATGGTTCTCAGCGCCCCATGGGAATTCTTTGTGAGGTCAGAATCTTAGCCAAAGTTATCTGAATTCTTTTAAATTATATACATTCAACAGTAACTTGAAAATCTGACTACTTAAAGTGAGCGCTGTCAATTTTTATCTTAAATAATGGCCTATGATATTCACATAGTTATTTTGCAAATAATATATTACAGCAGCGAACTGTTCTTCACAAAGTCACATTTCATTCTAATATAAGGCTCCTACTGTGTGCAGAATTGTTTGTTCACACTCTATTTAGTTCCACAGTAATTGTAATAAACTAATTTCACTGTCAGAACAGTCCAAAGTATCCAGAGTTGTGCTCTATGGAATAAAATTTTCCAGTCAAAAGAGGCAAGACCAGATTTTAAAAAGATTCTAATTAGATCTAGATCAAGTCTAGATCTAGTCCCTTTCAGGTTGACAATAGCATTTTCAATTTGAATTAAAAGAATATTTTAAAATTATCTTCCTAACCACTAATATTTTTATTACACTTGCATGTATATTTTTATCCTGAAAAGCCGTGCAGATTTCAGTATATTTTCACTGAGATAGATAGCTAGTTAGCTATGGATGATAATAGAATATATTTCAGTGATTTACAGAGTTGACATTTAGAAAGATTTTTTTATAATCATATGGCATTTTTATAAAAAACCCCTCCAAAACCCCCAAAGGAAACACTGTGACAGGCCTTGCTATATCATGGCTTCGTATGTATGTTCATGTACAGATTTTAACTGAACCATAACTGAAGTAGACCCCATAGAAGCTGAAACCAACATATGGACACAGAGATGTTCTGGCGTGATTGGAGGATGGTGCAAGTTGAATAGTCCTGTAAAATAATGAAGGTAAAGAAGGAAGATGTTTGCTGAGTTCAACATGGACCATTCCCCTATGATACAGGTGGAATATAGAGATACAGATCAGGAAATCTAATATTTAACGTTTGACTACTTTATTAAAAAACCCCTTAAAAACCTTCTAAGACGTGCATTAGCGTAGAGAAGCCTGCACAGCATTGTGCTAACAGCTTGCTATTGGTACAGATGTTTCAACATTTTGTCCGTTAGTTGATGAATTTGTGTGGGTCTTGCCATGTATAAACGAACTTAGTCCACTATTTGCCATTGAGCCAAGTCTGTTTCTTTTCTTTTGTCTGTTCTATTAATGAGAAAAGAGTAGTGTTGGAGTCTCTGCACACTGGATGCACTGTTTCCAAGACCTATGCAATTACAGTACTTACAGAAAGAATGCTCTAAGCAAGAGATAGATTACCATGTTCAACATTTTCATTAGTGATGTGTATAAATAATTTTAACAAATAAAATAAAGGAAATGACTGTGGAGAAAATGTCCATAATCCCAAGTGCAGTTGAAAGACTAGAAAAATAGTCTAAAACCAATGAAAAATTAATAAAGATACCTGTGGAGATGTAGAACTTTCAAAAAATGTCAAAGCATGAGAAAAATCAGATTTTTTACTCTGTTTTGGATTTTGAGGGTATTTCTAAAAATAAAATAAAGTGTTTCTGTT
>VZSC01002252.1:7322-25269 GCA_013398225.1 Steatornis caripensis | reverse complement strand
CCCCAAATAACACTATGTCTCAGTACAATTAAGAAAATACTTTGTGTTTTTAAAACAGAAAAGAAATGCTATGTTCCCTAATTTAGACATTTTGGCCAACAATCTGAAGTTTTGGCAGTTTAAGCACACTCACTCAGTTTTGAATATCCGTAACAGTAATTCTGTAATATTGGCCCTCTATGTAAGGTCTGTTACTTTTGTAGTCCAAACCACGTCAGTCATGGGAACTGAAACTCTAATGTCAATGAGCCAATGGTAAGACATGAGTTCTGAACAACAGCTTAGTCATTGCACAAGTTGACATGCCTACATGCTAAATGGATGCAGGAATTATTTTTAAACATTAGAAATCTTTTATACTGTTTATGACATTTCTTAAATCTCAGCTATAAGGTTCAGATTTTTCTTTATGATGTTGATTTCACAGAATCACAGAATAACAGCATGGCAGGGGTTGGAAGGGCCCTTTGGAGACCATCCAGTCCAACCCCACTGCTAAAGCAGGTTCACCTAGAGTGACTTGCACAGGAACACATCCAGGTGGGTTTCCAATATCTCCAGAGAAATTTCAATTAATGTTTTCAGATTCTTGAGAAGCCTTCCAAGGAAGCAGGAAAGGTCTGCAACTTTTGAAGGCCAGATGCACTAAAAAGTTTCAAAGAAGTAGATCCTATGCTGATAAACACATCAAATAGATACTATAAGTCATTATTTTTCCATTTAATACCACAACACCCTTCAAGGACAGCTTCACATTTAAGTATTCCTGAACAATGCCAATGCCTGTTATGTTTTTGTTGTCTTTCTATGCAGCATCCTGAAGGTGTGAATCAGAATTTGAACTTCATTGTGTTGAGAGTTGAGTCGATGATAGAGAAAGAAACACAACCCACGACTTGAAGAGTATTAATTATAATCTGCTTCAAAATTTAGCAAGCACATATAATGGATAGCAAAAGAGGAGCAGAGCAACCAGGTGACACTGTGCAAATTGACAGTTCCCAAAATTATGCAACCCTTTTCAGTCGCTGTATTATGCAAAACATTCACCATAAAATTATTTTAATTTGATTGTAGTAATACTTCAATCAACAGTTAATTGCAGATATGACTTTTTGGCTATCAGGGAGATTTTCATTAGCTGCTCACATTAGAAAAGCTAATCGGGTAATGCTATTAATGTATCAGGTATACACTATCAAGAGCTATTAGGTATATACAATCAAGTTATTAAGTTTTATGGGGAAAGATCTAGAGTACATTTTCTGCCTTCTATGCACCTGACATATTGAAATATGATACCATCCTCCTTAAAGGGTGTGTGATATTAAGAATTTATGAAATAGCAAATGATGATACATGGTGAAGTGAAAATGTGGATATTTTAAGCCGTTCTTTCCCAAAGGGCACACAAATGTCTTCATGACATAATACATTCCATATAGAACCAGGTGCCCTACTCAAAACTATGCAAATTCTATACAAATTATTTGAATGCTTTTTTGCTCTGCATCGCTGAAATGTCTCCAGGTTTTTCTGTGGTGTTTTTTTTTTTTAGAGTAAAAAAGTACATATCGTCTCTGACATGACATATCCAAATCCTATTCAGATGCCACAGCTTATGGTTTTAGAGCTAAGACTCCTTTTGATGCCATTCCTTTGATACCACTTGAGTTTCCTTGCCTAGGATGGTAGAATGGCCTCTTCTCAGCTGCTGCCAAGCCTAGGTGGGAGAAGGGAGCAGAGAGAGGACTAATGCTAAACCAACTGCCGCTAAGTAGATGGACATGCAGATTGCCAATGGGAAGAGGTGTTCCAACAATGGTTCCTTGCCATGTTGCTTATTGTCTCTACAGCTAACATGATGGATGCTCTGTCTTCCTACAGCAGTGGGATACAGTGTAGAAAGCTGCAGACAGGTCTACTAGTTTGGTCCATTAAGTAACTCACTATACCAAAAGTAACTTTGCATTTATTGGCTTTGGACAAACTATGATCATTGAAATGTCATGAGTCAGTAAGAGCGAGCTGGAGAACGCAGCTTTAGGATCCCTGTGAAAACTGCCTGGAGTATTCAGCACACATTTCTAAACAACTGTTTCTAAGATTAGAAAAAATGCTAAGAGATACATGTATACAAAAAAAAAATAGACTCTCCACCCTCCCTTTTGTAAACAGTTCCACTTACTTTCTAAATTGAAAATGCAGCAGTATCTTGGGATCAGTTGAGCTGATTTATTTTTCTATGAAGTCCCTCCTCCTTCAATTTATAGCTAAAGCTATTACAGTTAATGAGTATATTCATTAGGCTGTAGACTGGTCTTTTTTTGTTATGCAAAAATCTGTTTGCAGGCCACATAATGATGATGGAAACTGCTGTTCTGCCCATGTGTAACCACCCTCCTGCCAAAAATCTGACCAATAGCATTTGAGAATATATTTGAGAATTTTTGTCCACCTGGGTAACAGTTTGTTGACTAAGTGGCTGTCTTTAATTTTCCTTTCATTGCATTTGTCTGCGCTTTCAGTTTTTTTGCTATATCTTAAAGCTCTAAAAATATTAAACAGTCGTCATGCTCTTCTGCGAAGTGCTGCTAGTCTTGCAAAGGTAAATTTGTTTGGTTAATATTTGGGGGGGTGGCGGGTGTTGGAATTGCTTTTGGTGAGCAGCTGTAAATTGTTGCATTTAGAAGAGCTCATTCTATAATAACTGTATACCCAATGAAAGGGGATTCTTGTCTTGCTGCCTGGCTTTTTTTAGATTGCAATTCCTCATCTTTGTCTTCCTTTTCATGCATCTTATAAAGATAAATGAATTTAAGGGTAATCGAAAGGAAAGAAATGAACTGATTATTTTTAGGCACTATGACACACTGTTTTCTACAAGATGACACCTAGAAGTAGCTATGCAGTGAATTTGGCAAATACCTTGCACAGGGGATTACTAGTACTAATTACTTGCAGAGCATCCAAACTTCCTAAAGCTGAGAAAGGTTGTGATGGCAACTTGAGAGATTGGTAGTCTATAGCAACACCTAATTTACATGAAAACAGAGAGTTTTGCAGCTGTCTGCATCTGTAGTTCAGAGCTGCAAAATAATTCAGCCTGACTGTAGTCCAGTCTACAACAAAATACAGTTTCCAGTATGTGATGCCCCTTCTTCATGCTTGGAGTCTCTCATAGCTAATCAGACTAACTGGAGGAATTATATCCATACATATAAATTGTATGGGCTGTTCCCCAGATTTAAAAGAAATTTGACTGAATGTTACCCCTTAAAACCCCAAGGATATTCAACTAGTGCAGCATTCTCTCTTGATTCTTGAATAATTATTTAGTGAGGAAAAGGTAAGTATTTGACATATTACGAGGAAGAAAAGCTTTGTGGCCTAGACAACATTATAACGTCTTAAAGTTGTTTTTCCTAAGATACAATGCAAATCTGTGCTACAATTTAAGTCCCTCACTCCTTTACTGCCTTCATTTTAGAACAATAATTTGCATAGACTTCCAGGTTTATCTAGACTAAATAAACCAGATTTTTCCAACTTCCCTTTCAAGAACTGTTTTCTAAACTTGCTGTCATTCTGGGTCTCATTCTTCCTGAAAGCCCTCAGCTGGTCTCTGTCTCTACAGACTTAGTGCCACCTTGGGATGCTCTGAAAGCAGCGACAGTGTCAAGGATGTGGCCTGAGTGCAGCTGCCAGTGACCACCAAAATGCAGACTCTGTGGACCAAAGATGAGAGGGCAGTGATGGACTGTCCTGTGGGAATCTGCACAGACATTGAGACCGAGCTGGGGACCCTCTCACACTTGTCGACATTCCCACACTGAAGTCAGCAGACAGTTCCCACACTGTCTCCAGTCTTCTCCCTATAGCTACCAGGAGAAACTGCTAAGCCTTTAATAAGGGGGTGGGAAGAGGAAGAAAGCTTGATGAATGGTTTCTTTTCATAACCAAGTGTTGAGAAAAGAGGAGCAAGAAGCATTATTTTAAGGTTTCAGATTAGCTAAGGAATGTCAAGAGAGAGAATAAAACCGAAGGAAGATCTGTGTGCTGTACGAAAACCTAAAATTTATTTGGGAATTGGCCATCAGACATCAGAACTGCTTCCATCACTGCTTTGTTTTAGGGTATAAAGATTACTCCATATCCTTAAAGTATATTTTCCAAATATGGTAACAGCTTTTCTTTTCAACAATATTAATGCTGTTGACTCATATTTATAATACATTCTAAGCTCTTCAAACTGCTAACATCTCATACTGACAGCCTAAAAAACCCAGTTACATAATGTCAGCAACAGCAGGAAAAAAAAAGAAAGAAAAAAATGGTTCATCTCTAAAACATTTCAATCTAATATGTATTTTTACTGTGAAAATACTGATTTTTATCTTTCCCAGAATGCCTGACTTCAGTATAGCTTCTCAGGCACTAAAATGTAATGCACAATGCAATGCAATGTTATGTACCTACTAAGTCTATGTAAGCAAATACCAAATAATAGTCATGTACAGAAATCAGGTCTTGGTGGAAATGATAAGCAAAACCCTACTGTTGTGAAACTCTATCACAAAGCTATTTTCTGTGCATCCTATGCACTTGAAATGGAACTAAAAATGCACCGATCTTGAGCATGGAGGAGGTGGTACTTGAATATTAACCAGCTCTCTTGCCCCCCCCTACCTTCTAGAGCCCTAGCCCATGGGATTCTTCCAAGCAGGAGGCCAAAGGCCTTTGAAGAGACCAAAGTCAGCTCTCCTGAGTTCCAAGATTGTAATCCTACTGATTGCTCTGCTCCTTCCATGCAAGATCCTGAACTCCACCATCTCCTGGTCACTGCAGCCAAGGTTGCCCTCAGTCTTCACATCCCCAACCAGTCCTTCTTTGTTTGTTAGTGACAGGTCCAGCAGCACTCCTTTCCTCATTGGCTCCTCCATCACCTCTGTTAAAAAGTTATCATCAATGCTCTGCAGGAACGTCCTGGACTGTGCGTGCCTAGCTGTGTTGTCTTTCCAGCAAATGTCAGGGTGGTGTAAGTCCCCAGGACTTCAGACCAGAAGGTTGAAGTTTTTATCAGGGACTGTGATCATGAGGCTACTTTCAGCTGTCTGTAGAAGGCCTCATCGATTTCCTTATCCTGATCAGGTGGACCGTAGTAAACACCCACAACAGTATCACCCATATTGGGCTACCCCTTAATTCTTATCCATAGGCTCTGAACTCGTTCTTCATCCACCCCTAGGCAGAGCTCAACACATTCCAGTTGCTCTCTCACACAAAGAGCAACTCCACCACCACACCTTGCTGGCCTGTCTTTCCTGAAAAGTACATAGCCATCCATGACCAGGTTCCAGTCATGTGAACTGTCCCGCCATATCTCTGTAGTTTCAATGAGATCACGGCCCTGCAACTGTGCACAAGATCTCTAGCTCTTCCTGTTTATTCCCCATACTGCATGTGTTGGTGTACAGGCACTTCAGACAAGTAATCAAGCACACAGGTTTCCCTGGGGAGGTGCAGGAGGATTCACTATAGCAATACACATCCTTGAGGTGGTTGGCCTTCTGGTTCTCATCTTGGTAGGCAGCTAAGTACAAAATGTGCAGCCAGTGGCTTTCTTAGGATCTCTTTGTGTTTTGGTATGTCACAAAAACCCACATAAATTCTCTCAACATAAATATTGTTGAGATTTATTTAAGCTGCAATCATCACATGGAGGAAGAATTTTTAAATAATGTGAGACAACTCACAGATACGAAGACTAGAAGGAACAATTAGATCAGGACCATTACATTTTGCTTGGTTTCTCTGCTCAAGTGGGCCTGATTCTCACTGAGGAGCACTTTTCTGGCTCTTTTATTGTACTGAGTTGGCAGAGATTAGCCTCAACAAAAATAAGAATGAGGCCAAGGGGTGATCTGCACCCTAGGTACGTAATTGCCTTCTGCATAAGAAATTTGCTTAAAAATAAAAGTAGCCAATGTATAAAGTTGAAAACAAATGCAATTCAGAATATATTTGTGAGAAAAGGTGTAAAAATGCAATGAGATGGTCTCACTTTAAGTAAAAATGTGTCATTTAACTCAAGATCTAGATCTAACTGTAAGTCTGTGTGTTGGGTCTGTGTGGCTCCTATAAGAAGCTGCTTGAAGTTCCTCTGGCTTCAAGTCAGACCTGTCTCAGGCTGAGGCTGAGCCCATCAGCGACAGTAAACGCGCCTCTGTGATAACTTATTTAAGAAGAGGAGAAAAAACTGTGGAAAGACCTGCAGCAGAGGGAGGAAGGGGATGTGAGAGAAATACCTATGCAGATACGGGGAGTCATTGAGGAAGGAGAGGCACACTGGAGCAGAGATTCCCCTGCAGCCCATGGGGAGAGGTCAGGCCTCTGTAGGGTAGGCCTGTAGCCTACAGAGGATCATGGTGGAGCAGCCTGTGAAGGACCATGGAGGAGCAGAGAGGGACTTACAGCCCCCTGGAGGACTCCACACCAGTGGAGGTGCCTGCTCCCAAAGCAGACCGTGACTCTGTGGGCAGCTCGCACTGAGTTGGTGCGCTCCTGAGGGGCTGCACCACGCAGGAAGGACTCACGTTGGAGGGGTTTGTGAGGGACTGTCTGCCGTGGGAGAGACCTCGCATTGGAGCAGGAGAAGCACGTGAGGAGCCCTCCACTCCTGAGGAGGAAGGAGCGGCAGAGACAATCTTTGGTGAACTGACTGCACCACCCATTCCCCGTCCCCCTGCGCTGCTGAGGGGGAGGAGGGAGAGACATCAGGAGGGAGGGGACTTGAGCCCAGGAAGGAGGGAGGGGTGGGGGAAGGGATTTTTAGGATCTGGCTTTTCATGTCTCCTTATCCTACTCTGTTTTGATTGGTGACAAATTAAATTGATTTTTTTCTCCAAGTTGAGTCTGCTCATGACTATAATTGGTGAGTGAACGCTCCCTGTCCTTGTCTCAACCCACCAGATTTTGGTTATATTTTCTTCTCCCCATTCCACCAAGCGGTGAGGATTGAGTGAGCAGTTGTGGTGCTTAGTTGCCAGCTGGGCCTACACCATGACAGTCTACACAGAAGATAAGAATAGGATAGGACTTTTAACCTACTTTGGGTGAAACTCTTGTGAAAACAATGCTTATTCTCATGCAAAAACTTTAAGACATCATAATCAGGCTTTAGGGTTTGGAAGTCTTGCTATGGTTACTACCAATAAGTATCATTGTGAAATTTTTCAGCACTTCTATGTCTGTCTCTGTAAATACAGGCCTATCACTAAAACTACACATTCATCTACAAATCTTGAGATACTGTTTTGGGTTTTTTTGGCTATAAAACTGGTGGAATATATTTTGAAAAGAAATGAGTGTTAATAGACTACATAAAAAATAATAACATGTAAGCGTTATCTAGAAAACTTAAATATCTTTTCTATAGTACAAGAATGCAATAGGTTGTTATTTGACTAGATCTTGCAAAATTCGTATTGCAAAACACATTCCAGAATTAAATTATACACAGATGCCTATGGATGACATAAATTTTAGGAAATAGTGATGCAAAGCCAATATGAGTTTCTTTTCTTTTTTATAAAATAAATTGTAACTTCATGAAGTACATGCTCTTCTGTCTTGCAATCATATTTCATAGAGGTTGTTTCATACGTGGCATTTCAGAAGTACCTTGTTAACATTTCAAAGTGATATGAAAGACATAGGGTAAGGCAGTATGATTCTATCTGGAGTTTTTTATTCCTTTCCTTAGTGTATCCAGGACTTTGATGTTCTAAACCAATGATAATTTATGATAATAGAGCATAACCTATCATGATTTATCAGTTAATATATAGCAAGGCCCTTCTCTGTGACAGCTAGGAAATTGAAAGGTCTCAAACGGTAAAATATGTGGCTCACGTATGCCAATATATTTTATATCTATTCCTCTGTAAATGGCACAATAATTGTAGGGGTATATCCCTTGTTTAAAATATGTATACAGACATTTCCATTTAATATCCTTTCATTCAGGGTTCATACTGAAGTCGAGGGCAAGACTTTTAATGAATTCAACTGTTTATCATTGCCTTCATGGGTAACACAAACACTGTTTATTGCTGGGAGTAGTTTAATGAATTTATCTGTTAGAATGTATTTGAACCAAACACTAATCTGAATATTTCAGGTACTGGAAAATCGATTCCACTTTTTATGGATAGAGAGTACGTGTTTCAGGAATTTGATTGGCATGAACTAAGAGCAACACAAGCTCTACGCATATGCTTTGTTTTTCTATATCTTAATTTTTTAGTTCCATAATTAAATCAATAATTTAGTTCCATCATTTAGTTTCCTAATTTTAGTTCAGTGCCTACAATGTTCTAGATGTTCCATAGGAGTTTATAGGAACATTTCTGTAACATTACAAATACTGTTTGTCAAGTGAAAGAAAAAATTATGTTTCAAAGCTAGACACAATATAATGTGCTGAATCCATATCCATGTTGCCAAGCAATAGTTTACATCTAAGAAAATGTAAATATAAAACAAATAGTTAAGAGTCAAGATGAGATCTATGCCATGGCAGATCACTAAGCCATGTTGAACATTGAAAGTACTTTCTTGAATGAGAACGTCAAGAGATTATATTCTTCTGTTTCACTGTCATATAAGAGATACTAAGGGCATAGACTTGTTTTTCCACCTACAAGAAGCATGAGAAAATGTAAAGTGAGAAGTGGCTACGAAAAAAGGTAAAATTAGTAACGTTATAGTGCCTAAATGGCTTTGGAGCACAAAACCAGGTAAGTGCCATGGGAACTTTTGGTCATGATGACAGGTGTCAATAGCAGCTTTTCTCAGCACAGTTATGTCATTTAAAAATTGGGATAATAGGTTGGCAGAAGTCCTATTTTAAGTACAACTATGCTAAGGGAAAAAAAAAACTTTTAAAATGGTTTATTTTGCTTATTCTTCTTACATATCTTCTGCCATGAACTAATGTTAAATCACTTGAAATCTTCAGAAGTACCTAACAATAGTAAATCAATGGCCTTACTTGACCTTCTCAAAGAAAACGCACAAGAACTTTTCAAAAATGCTCCCGATAGTCCAATTCTGCTCTCACTGAAGTCAATACTAACATTTTCAGTGACTTCAAAAGGAGCAGAGGAAACAAAGCAATGTGAAGAAAAAAAAAGAGAAAATATCTTCCCAATTGTCTGCCTTGAAGAACAGTTGAAGTTTTGTAGAAAGAACCTGCATGCCAATTTTACTTCATCTTCATTTCAAAGACTATTGGAATATGTTTTCTGGGCCATTTAATCCCAACCAAAGCTGTTGTGACTTCTCTTACCAGACAACCCTTTCAGCAAAACTCTGGTTCACAGTAGCAAACCTGCTAGTCTAGATACTTAAAATGTTTTTATTGATCTTCTGAATGCAACTCTGGAACAATGAAATAAAAATTGATTATTTCACCTGGGTATTTTATTTGATTATTTTTAAATGTATGTTGTTTAAAATAACATTTACTGTAAAGTCACAGTTGTTTTATTTACTTCCTTTTTTATTCCACATTAAAGACTGTCTTGCTTATTCTTAAACCAGAATAAGTTCATTTATTTTCCTTTGTCAATCTCAAAGAGGTCCAAGTACCTCAACAAATGATGCCAAATATTCATTGGATGATGATTCTTAATTCTGTTGTATTCATCATCCTGGCATGAATATTTGTTTATACTACTTAATAAAATAAAACAAATATTAATCATTGGATCTCATACTACTTAATAAAATGAAACAAATATTAATCATCAGATCTCTTTTGGCATTCCCTTTCCTATAAGTAAGTTGATATTGTTTTTTCAATAAAACCCTGCCTGAAGTAATTTATTAATTGGGCTAGAAATTATGAATGGACATGACTAAAGCATTTGATGGTTAGACCATTAAGCTGGGAGATGAGTGATTTAGAGAACTTTTCCATAAATTCTATGTACTAGAACAGGAGTAGTCAGAAGACTGAGAGATAAACAGCCCAGAATAATTTCTGAGGAATTTACCGATAGCTTGGTTCAGTCTGTCCTGACTGGGCAGAGGGAGGAGCTGAACATGCTTTCCAGAAAGGGTCTGCAAGTTCGACATGACGGAGGGTGGCACAACTACAGTCTTGTGAATGATGGTCTGTTACAAGTGAAAAGACTGTGGGATTCTACTACAAATTAGTGTTTAACGTATTTCTCCAGACATACAAGCCTCTTACTATTAGGTTATCAGTCCATGTATCCCCCTCAGTAATATCTTGTGAATCCATTGACCTATATAAAGCAAATACAACAGACCCATAGTGGTCTCAAAGGTATGAAGTTTGAACAAACATTGTGAAAGCCAGCTGTCAAACAGGAAAGCAGGTATTTATTCTGAATATACCATGCAAGGAAACACTATTGCCACTGAGCTTCTTACGTGATCTGTGAGGGGATAGTTACCCAGAGCTAACCACAGTTTTTGCTGACACTTGCCCAGCCAAGAATACATATTCATAGGAAACTTAACTTTACCAGTGCAGTAGGAGAGAAATTCAGCAATGTATTGTTCTATTTGTGTTGGGGTGGTTTTGGTTTTCTTGGGGCTATGGTAGGGGTAAGAAAGAAAAGAGGAAAATGCTGTTGAGTAAATGGGGGGAAAAAAAGCTCAGCTTGAAAAAACATTGTGTTTGAGAAGTCAGGCCTGTGTAGTAGCAGAACCACAGTTCACATGTTGCAGATGAGTAGGTAGAGACCACGGTGTGTGGACTGCACAGTACCTAGCCATGAGGAGTGACAGTTTGTTGAAAACACATCCACTTCGTCTGAGACAGAAATGTCAGAGTGGACAGAAGTGTACTGTAATTTAGTCAAACTTGCTGTGGTGCATGAGGTAAAATTAGGTCTAGACGGCAAACGTGGCCAGCAAAGGCAGAGTACTGGTGTAAGAAAGTAGCAATAACTTTTGGCTGAATACGACAGCAGAACACCATTTTGCCTAAATGAATAGGTCATATACTGCATTACTTCTTTCTTTTCTACTTCTCCCAACAAGTGAAATTGTACATAAGTAATATAGCATGAGAAAATGTAAAATAAGTATGCAATTAATATCGTGACAAACAAAAGGCCAGTCATTGCAGATGTAGAATTTTTCAGGGAAGAACTTAATGATACACAGAAACCAGTATGATTTCGATTTGTCTGCATTGTTTACGCAGATTAAGTTGAGTAAAAAGGGTTTATGTTTTGGGAGAAAATACTCTAGTACAAGATGCTATCAATTACAGGGTGTCATCACAACTGAGGTCTGAAGAGGCATCATGCAGATGGCTGCCCTTAATGTTCAGGCCAATGACGTCATGAACAAGAAGGCACTCATCCTTCTACAGGTTACAGAAATATCTGGTTTTTTTTCTCTCTCTGTTTCTGACAATAAATTAGAGTATTTGCAAGGCTGAAATACTCTAGGGTGTTACAACTGCCTGTCTACCTACACGGCATTAGTGTAACAAAGGGTATGAACTTTAACTCCAATGAAGAAAAAATAGAGCAACTTGTGCTGATAATTTCATATCTCTCAGAAGTTTTGAAACTTGTCAATACTCTTATGCTTGATGTTAAAACAGTATTATCACTGTATTTTGTGACACTTGAGATTCTTATTTTGAGCTGATATTCTTAAGATCTCCGCTATGCTGTGGACCATCCAGCCTTATACAGATTTGGAAAAATAAGATTCTAATTAGTTTTAGTGGGATAATATATTTGATATATTTAATGAGAAGGGTAATTAGTGATACTGCTGATCAGAGTACACTTAGGATTTGGGAGCTTAAGTCTTAAGTCTTTGAGGGCTAAGAATCCAACATTCATGCTTGTCTATATTTGTCACACATTTGTACTTATATCCATCTCTATTTTTGTAAGTGTTCTAAACACTTGAATAGCTCATAAATAAGAAAGATGAAGAAGAGATGTGGGTAAGTGAAGAGACAAAACTGACTTAGCCAACACCTTCAGGAAAAAAACAAATCAGAAGTCCCTTTCTAGTAGGAACTTGTTCCAAAATAAACTCAGCAGCCAGGGTATGACACAGGTGAAGATTTGTTACATTTCGATCTTTTATAGACCAGACTACCTTGTAAAGGTCTGCCAAAAGCATTGTAAAGGAAATTTATGTACTCACTCAAAATGAGGATTGCCCAACTCAAGAAGACTTCTAAAATACAAGCACTACCCTGTCTAAGGTGCTTATATTTGTCACAGAAAATTTAGACTGATAAAACAGTTTTTGAAATAGCTTAGTGTTATTCTGAAATCGAGGTGCTTATGTGAGGAGGAAGAATTAGGCAATAAGAATTCAAAAAACTCTTACAAGGCAAATAAACATAGTTCCTCAAAATAAAATTATAACTTTAATTCATAGAAAAAAAAATCCCATCTTAATAATCTGAAATTCATAAGAAAAAAAGCAAAAGAATGAAAGAATGCCACATTTCCATACTCAGTGCAATTAAATAGAAATAAAAAGATTTTTATTGCTTTTAAATTACAAAAATTAAGAGAATGTTAATATGATGAACTGTTACAAAAAGGATGGGAAAAAAAGAATAATAGATGAATAGATGTTATTTTCCTAATCCAGGGCCATGGTTCCCAAACTACGAGTTATGAGCCCAATATGCCAACACAACCCAAACTAATAAATTCTCCTGATGTACAGTCTCTCAGTGGGATCTATTCTGGCTGGTATGAAATTTGGCTTATAAAAATTGGAAAGTATTGATCCAGAACATTGCATGTACAACATCGCCATGTTACTCAGAAAGCTATACTTAATTTTGCCATAGCAACAGTACTCTCTCACAAAAAAAATTAGAAGTTGCTAAGAAACTTCTGACAGTAAAATAAAACATAAGGCTTTGATCACAGCTAGTGTGATAGGGAAAAGACAGAGGGCTTCTGGAATGTAGGGAAAGTTTTATTTTGATTCTTTTCTGTTCATGGCTTTCTTGGTGTTTTCCAGCAGACTGCTGTCAACTGTCTTGGGATGCTTTCATGGGACTGTGTTTGGCAGCAAAGACTTGGATCATTCCCTGAACAAAATTGACATTGCAAGATATAGTTTTTACTCAGCAAACCAAACTAATACAACCAACAAGATTTTATGTTTCTAGGTCTCTGCTTCAGCTCAAAGCACAGCATTGCCAGCGGCTCATAGAAAGACGGTAGAGAATTCTCTTTTCAGTTTAATTTAGAGTTTGCTGATCTTCAAAGTATTTCTGCAGGGAAGGAGGTCTTGGCTGTAAAAGCATACACAAAAAAGTGAACTTAATAATAGAGCAAGAGTGCATTTGCAGTGCCAAACTGAAAAAAATATAACTCAGTAACTGTCCCACCTGGAATGTAATGGCTTATGTAGCATAAATGAAAATAGGAAGGAATCAATAACTGAAGGCTGCAACCACAGAAAACAATAGAAAAAAAGAAGAAAATGAAAACTGTTTGCAGTTAAAGTAAAAGAAAATAACTGCAGTTAGTTCTACCATGAGTATGATGAAAGGGATAATTTTTCCGTTACTTTACTCTCTAGGATGCTAGCAACTGCCAAATGACAGCAGTAACATATTCCAGCAAAGAGACAGCAGTGGTGCTAACTCCAAATCTGAAAGGCAAAATCACAGAAGTACTATTTATATTAGTAAATACATTGGAGATAGAGGAGAGAGGTTCAAGAACTAGAGGGTTTGGATAGCTAACCATAGCCAATGAGCATCATTCAAGTACTTACCTCTTCTGTTTCACCTTTCTTTAACATCATGTCTTTTACTAACACTTACTGCTTTTGCAATAGCCATCTATTCTGCTGTGAAACGGCATGGTGCCGTCATGCTATCTCTTTGATCCGATGCTCCTTCCCAACAGAACATGCCAGGTTTTGCACGAAGCATTTTGTTTTCACTGTTTCTTGATCTCAATGTTTTCTTGATCTAGTAGAACATTAAGAAGCTTAGGCTATTAAAATGGAGCCTATGTCCAGTGGTGCTGGACATTCATCAGATTTGAGAACTCCTTGGACTTGAGAATTTATAATGAAGCAGCTGTTCTTTTTGTGTTTTTTCAGATTCATTCTTGAAAAACAAAGATTTCTGCTAATGTACAGGTGTGTTGTATAAGAAGTTGATTCATTAGCACCAGCTGCAAAAGTACTCTGGCTTTGATTTAGATGTCTTTTATATAACAATTGTAATTCCATTCAGCTGTTTTAAATTGAAGGGTAATTAGAATCACTTATTTTATTATAACTTAATTCAGACTATGTGAACTAAACTTCTTTTCCTAGTATTTTACAAAGAGTAAAATGTTAATTTCATTTTATTCTCTGAAACATTTAATGCAACTGGATAGAGTGATGGACAGTGCAAACCATTATGTGAACCTGAATAATGTATCTGATGTACATAGCAATGTGTTTTGAGAATATAAATGAAAAATTTAGCAGAAGTACATTTACTCTTTAATCTAAGAAGAGGCAAAAGCGATACAGAGAGAATTATGTAGAGTTCACTTCAATTGAAATAGATGTAAGACAGTAAAACTATGTTTCTTTATGAAAAGACTTGAGATTCTGTAAACTTTGTGACAGACATCATTTCTCTCCTGTCTCTTGAAAGACAGACAATCCTGTTTGTTTTGTTGTAGGGAACAGTGAAGTATCAGTTCATGACTGTGGACTCTAAGGCATGAAATAGTTACTAGCTGCCTACAGTGTTGAACAGTGGGACTTCAACACTCTATGCGACAAGTTCAGAAGTAGGTTTAATTTCTGCATTTCTGTCTAAGTCATCTTTGCTCTTGCAATATTGTATATGACTAGAAGTAGATCCAGAAAGGAACTTTATGAAGAATCACTCACTATAAATAAAGAAGATGACTAGTCTCCACTTTCATCTTTGTATAATGACTATTGCACAAAAACTACAACTTCAGCCCTGTCAGTAGAGTCAAAAATCCAGCCAACATCTCTTTGTATGCCACCCAGGTACCCTTTTCACTGAGGATTTAATCCTCTCTCCCCATGCCATCATGGCCTGCTTCCCAGGATGCACGCTGGACTGGATGAAGGACGCATGATGAAATCCTCTTAATATTTTTTTCAAATCTAGCTCTGGTTCAGGGTGTTTTCTTGCGAAGCATAAATCCAATCTCCCTTGGACTGTGGAAAGCCCAGAAGGCAAGCTTCCTTTCTCCTGGTTAAATGCTGTAAACATTAAGCTATTATATGAAAGGTAATTATTGTCTCTGACCACTCTCTCAGTAAAAATGGTAATGGTGATTGTTTTTTGGGGGATTGGTCCTGTAACAATTAGATTTTCTATGACATTATGGCGTTAATTAAACCTCTGAGAGGATTAAGATCTAGCTTGTAAATCCCCATTTGGGCATGGGATATCACAACAGTGTTCAGATTGGTGGATGAGGAATGATATGCCCTCAAGAAGCCTAATGGCATGGACATGGTCCGCTGCCACCTCTTGGGTCGCTGGTCAGGCAGTGCATGGAGAAAAATGTGGTGAACAGCAAGTGCTTAACTCTGCTTGTGACCTCCTGAGACCCAAAGGACTTTTGTCAGTTTGAAGTCACAGGAACCATTGTGCAACAGAACAAGACCAGAATAGTGTTAATGAAGAGAATATTAGTCGCTCTCTGTATATAGATAAGGGTGATTATAACTTCAGACTCTGATTCACTCCTATACCGGGCTTCTCCATACCACTCGGCTGGTATTTAGGGAGCTTTCATACACAGCTTAATTAACTGACTTAATCAAACCTGGTAGGACTCCTCCTGTCAAAAGCAGTCGCTAATCAACATAAAACCATCATATCAGCTCTGTTCTCTCCTCCATTTTGCCCACACAGTAAGCAATAAAAAAGACAGAATAAGAGCAACTACTACAAAAACCCAAATACATTATTAAGTGAGCAGTTATACCTGGGGAGAAAGAATAGAGCTAAAACCACTGCTCAGATTGGAGTTGTGCACCCAGGAAATTCAAACAGCAAGTATGACCTGAAGTCGTTGTAGTCAGTTCAGCTTCACTTCACTAGACATTTCTGAAAACTGTGGTATGAAGCATACTCATCGTTACTAGTGTTTCACTCAGCTAATTCTCCTCATCAAAAGGATGAGGAAACCTGGGTTTACAGCTCTATGCAACATAGCAGGAATCTCATTAATTTTACTGTTAAAGATTTTAACTCAGATGTGAATGAGCCTGTGACATTCATGAGAACCGTGAAATACAGTAGCAGGTAAAACACCTATTGTAAGACATGCAAAATAACTTCCATAAAATNGGAATCTCATTAATTTTACTGTTAAAGATTTTAACTCAGATGTGAATGAGCCTGTGACATTCATGAGAACCGTGAAATACAGTAGCAGGTAAAACACCTATTGTAAGACATGCAAAATAACTTCCATGAAATCTGTGATTTGTACTCAGATTTCTTTTGTATTCTGTGTACAGTGACATGACATAGCAACATAAGATCCGACCCCAATTTAATTATTAGACCTGCAGTCTCAGCCTGAAAGCAAGGTGTTAGGTCTGTAAAGTAAACCATGATTTTAAAAAATATCCCATTTATAGGCACTGACTACAGTGCCTGGCCAGACATTCAAAAATGAGTGGTGACCGCATGTGTTGCTGGAAGCACTAGAGTAAGGACAGTGTCACAAGTTGATTTTTCAAAAAAGAGAGTCAGGATAAGAAAAGAGCAATGCTGATTCCAATCAGTGTCACACACTCCCAGAGTAGCCAATTCCAAAATAAGCCTACATAAACTCCTACTACAAATGAAGCAACAATAGCTAAAAATGAAAATTAGAAACTGTAAGGTATTTACAAGACACCCTTCCCAAGGAGAACTCACCAGGTAGTGTGTATAATAAGGAATACATTGTGATGGAGACATGCCACTCATGCTTTGGACAAAATGCAGGGAAAGATAAGGAGAGTTCCTACTCGAGATCTTCGAAAAAAAAAAAAATATCCCAGCTCAAAGAAAGTAATGGAATAACATTTAATTGTATTGCTCAGCAGGTTGGCAAGCAGCATATTCAGAGGCATAGCGCAGTGACTGAGCTAAACCAGTAATTCTGTGAACAGGTAGGACAAGACACTGCTAGCCAGAGTGCAGCCTGCAAATCCCTGTTACTTGCTTGGTGGCAGTGCACAAGAACCTCAGCAATGGACAAGGACTGTGGTGTACTAAGCGCTGTACAACTAGTGAATAAAAATAAAGTCATTGTCTCAGACCTGTAACAGGAGGAGGGAAGATTTTTGAAAAGATGAGAAAATAGTTACAGAGACTCTCTAACATGCTGGGTCAGAATGAGTAGTAATGCAGAATTGCCTCTGTGTATGAAATCTCTGCCCAGATATGGGTGTTTTGGATACCCAACTGAAGTGACTTCGCAGAAGGAACAGTAAGTCTGTGCAAAGAAGTAGAAATTATGAAGATGGATGAATGCAGTTGAGTTTGGAAATTGTCCTTTCTGTAGCTCAGCTACATGCCAGTGGCCATCCTGGTGCAGTGCAGATCATTAAAAGATCAAGGAATATTCCCCAGTGTTTTTGCAAAATCGCCTACTTGGAAACTGTAATTTTGATTTCACTTACACCCACCACATCAATCAGCTTGTCTCTTTTTTTCTGATTCAGGAATCAAATCTGATTTATTTAAGATATTGATCTGTTAAGGTAATACTGAATTAACTAAGTGAATAAGAATCGCAGAATCACAGAATCACAGAATGGTAGGGTTTGGAAGAGACCTCTGGAGATCCCCCAGTCCAACCCCCCTGCCAAAGCTGGTGCCCCCAGAGCAAGGTGCACCTGAACGTGTCCAGGC
>VZSC01002250.1:915-18230 GCA_013398225.1 Steatornis caripensis | reverse complement strand
GGGGTTGGACTAGATGATCTCTAGAGGCCCCTTCCCCTACTATTCTATAATTCTATGATTCTATGGCACTTCATTGCTAGCATTTTAGAACTTTACAACTACTCATTTGTTTTTAAATCACAAAACTAAAGGTGTCTCAAATACTCTATGTCATTATTTTATCAATAAAGCTGATCAAAATCAATATGCCAGTAAGCCAGCAAATCTGCTTTTAAGCACCAATATACCTCTGAAGCCTTAGGTGTTATTCCTGGAAATTACATTAATGTGTAACAATAATGCTATTTTAAGATGCACCACCTTCTGAAGGTAGCCCCAGACTGATTCAAGACAATAATTGTGATTACGTATATATGTGTACCTAACTATCCTAATCTTGCCCAACTGTACCAATTTAAATTATTTCCTCTTCACCCTTCATATAACACAGCTAGTTCCCTATTTATATTATGTTGCTGCTTTTGTAAACGTTTGACTTTTTTTTGCTGTTCTATTTTCATCTTGAAAAGAGTAGCTCCTTTATTCTGCTCAATAAAAGCAGAATGCTATGGCTAACATAATGCATGAGTTTAACCACATTCCCAGAAATATCAATTTCAAGGACTTTAATATGTTAATTTGATATATACTAATGTCTATGCATATTGCACATGTTCAAGGATAAATAAGATTTCTAATAAAGAAAGTGGATTGAACTACACGATGTGAAAATTGCTAACAGCTACAGGGAAGTTGTAGTAATGGTAATTGGCCATCATAAGACAATGTAGAAACAAGAGGCAGGTAGGAGNATGTTCAAGGATAAATAAGATTTCTAATAAAGAAAGTGGATTGAACTACACGATGTGAAAATTGCTAACAGCTACAGGGAAGTTGTAGTAATGGTAATTGGCCATCATAAGACAATGTAGAAACAAGAGGCAGGTAGGAGGTATCTGTCCAGAGACAGAAGCCCTTGGAGTACAGAAAACCACAAAATAACATTAGGACGGGCAAAGAAACATGAATTTTTAAAACAAAATTCCAAGCACTATTGTTACAGGATAAGCACAAGGTGGAAAACTGTCAATAAATCATCTATACAAACCAAAAGTAATTGCATAAATATTAATAAAACTAGATATATTGTGTTATGATATCTATCGTAGTAGCTTTTCATAAAAAGGGAATAAACATCTCAAAAAACATCAAACAAAATCATCATCATGTTGGTTTTAATATGAAGTAGATTTTTTTCAGTATAGTCAAATTTAAGGGTACTGATTCCAGTTCCTGGAGTAAACAAGGTGTGGCGGCTGTTACAGATTACTGTTTCCCTACCAAAGCCAGCAAAATCACAAACATGCCTATAGCTCAGCAGTTCCAGTTGTGATAAAGTAAATAGAGATTACTCGAAGGTAACCAGAATTTTTTGAGGAGTATCATCCATCTTGATACTCCACAAGAATGCTCCATCCTGTACAGAAGCACAGTATTCTCTTTTAATAGACATAGTAAGAGATAATAGATGCAATCATGAAGAACATGCTTTTTAACAAGAAAGTCCCAGTTCCTGGTATAAGGCTCTGTGCACAGAGCATGACTGTCCTATGAAGACCGAGGCTGAAAAGTGATCTTTGAAGAACATATACAACCACTGTTCTAGATTTTGTGCAGCAAGCTTACAATGCAGAGTATGATGGCTGAGAAGAAAAGAAAATATACAGAGAACTAGAACAGTGAAAAGCTTGTCATACCAGACAACATAACAAGTAACAGAGATGGGGAACAACCATGCTGAATGTTAAATGCCTATAATTTGAACATTAGAAAGGGCAGGAGACATACTAACAAACAAAGAAGGACTGGTTGGGGATGTAGAAGGTTGGGGGTGGCATTGGCTGCAGTGACCGTGAGATGGTGGAGTTCAGGTTCCTGTGTGGAAAAAGTAGAGCTACAAGTAAGATTGCAACCCTGGACTTCATGACAGGTCACTTTGGCCTCTTCAAAGACCTACTTGGAGGAATCCCATGGGTTCAGGCTCTAGAAGGTACACGGCCCCAAGACAGCTGGTTAATATTCAAGAACCACTTCCTCCAAACTCAAGATCGGTGCATCCCTATGAGTAATAAATCAAGCAAATGAGGCAGGAGACCTGCATGGGTAAGCAAGGAGCTTCTAGAAAAACTCAAAGGGAAGAAAGAAATTTACAAGATGTGGAAAAAGGGACTGATCACTTGGAAGGAATATAGGACCATTGTCAGATCATGCAGGGATGCAACAAGGAAGGCTAAGGCCCACTTGGAATTGAAGCTGGCGAGGGAGGTCAGGGACAACAGGAAGGGCTTCTTCAGGTACATGGGTAACAAAAGGAAGACTGGGGAAATGTGGGCCCACTGTTGAATGAGGCGGGTGCCCTGGTGACGGAAGAGAGAGAAGGTGAAGTTACTGAATGCCGCCTTTGCTTCAGTATTCACTGCTAAGGCTGGCCCTCAGGATTCCCAGTCCCTGGAGGTAAGAGAGAAAGTCTGGAGAAACAAAGACTTTCCCTTGGTTGAGGACAATTGGGTTAGAGACCACTTAGGCAAACTGGAAAGGTGCCTGAGGACTGGAGAAAAGCCAATGTCATTCCATTCTTCAAAAAGGGCAAGAACGAGGACCCAGGAAACTAAAGGCCAGTCAGCCTCGCTTCCATCCCTGGAAAGGTGATGGAACAGATCATTCTGGAAGTCATCTCTAAGCACATGGAGGAGAAGGCGGCTATCGGGAGTAGTCAGCATGGTTTCAGCAAGGGTAAATCCTGCTTGGCCAATCTGATAGCCTTCTATGATGGCATGACTGGCTGGGTGGATGAGGGGAGAGCAGTGGATGTTGTCTACCTCGACTTGAGCAAGGCTTTTGACACTGTCCCCCACAACATCCTCATAGGTAAGATTAGGAAGTGGGGATTAGATGAATGGACAATGAGCTGGATCGAGAACTGGCTGAATGGCAGAGCTCAGCGGTGCAGTCTAGTTGGAGGCCAGTGACCAGCAGTGTTCCCACGGGGTTGGTGCTGGGTCCAGCCCCGTTCAACATATTCATCAACGACCTGGATGAAGGACAGAGTGTACACTCAGCAAGTTTGCTGATGATACAAAGCTGGGGGGAGTAACTGACTTGCCAGAAGGCTGTGCTGCCATTCAGCGTGACCTGGACAGGCTGGAGAGTTGGGCGGAGAGGAACCTGATGGAGTTCAACAAAGGCAAGTGTAGGGTCCTGCACCTGGGGAGGAACAACCCCATGCACCAGTACAGGTTGGGGGCTGACCTGCTGGAGAGCAGCTCTGCAAAGAAGGACCTGGGAGTGCTGGTGGACAGCAGGTTAACTATGAGCCAGCAATGTGCTCTTGTGGCCAGGAAGCCAATGGTGTCCTGGGGTGCATTAAGAAGAGTGTGGCCAGCAGGTCGAGGGAGGTGATCCTGCCCCTCTACTCTGCCCTGGGGAGGCCACCTCTGGAGTGCTGTGTCCAGTTCTGGGCTCCCCAGTTCAAGAGAGACAGGGAACGACTGGAGAGAGTCCAGCGGAGGGCAATGAAGATGATGAGGGGAGTGGAGCATCTCTGTTACAAGGAAAGGCTGAGAGCCCTGGGTCTGTTCAGCCTGGAGAAGAGAAGGCTGAGAGGGGATCTCATCAACGCTTCTCAATATCTGAAGGGCGGGTGTCAAGAGGATGGGGTCAGACTCTTTGCAGTGGTGTGCAGTGACAGGACAAGGGGCAATGGGCACAAACTGGAGCACAGGCAGTTCCACCTGGACATGAGGAGGAACTTCTTTAGTGTGAGGGTGCCAGAGCCCTGGCCCAGGCTGCCCAGAGAGGCTGTGGAGTCTCCTTCTCTGGAGAGATTCAAACCTGCCTGGACGCATTCCTGTGCCCCCTGCTCTGGGGGCACCTGCTTTAGCAGGGGGGTTGGGCTGGGGGATCTCCAGAGGGCCCTTCCAACTCCTGCCATTCTGGGATTCTGTCAGATGAATATGCCTACTATAGATGCTGCAACGGTAAATAGTCTTCAGACTGTGCAATACAGCACATGTATGCGTTACCAAACCTCAAAGATAGAACCCTGTTTTAGTGATTTATGCTATCATGTCAGAAAACAAACTGAAGCAGCTGAGGCAGGTGCTTGTTCTGTTCTGCTATGTGGTAACAGCTCAGGGCATATAAAAAGGCCTGAAGCAGAAAAGCAGCAATAGTAATCTGAAACAACCATAGCGAGATTTACCCCATTGTATTTAGCATAGCATTTATTTCAAAGTAGCCTCAATATGGCAAGGGACATAAAACTGAGATTATGTAATACTTCAGTCCTGGAAGTCTTCCAAACCCAAATACTTCGTTTCCTCCTGAACTGTGTGTGTTAGTTTAGACAACACAATTATCTGCCAAAGAACAGGATAAGCTACAGGGCACAGATCAGCTTGTGTAGCAGCTCATCTTTCTGAAATTTGCTAGTGCCAAGCAAGTGCCTGGGAATCACCTTGCTGAACTCATAAAGGTGTAAAACTCTTCCCGCTGCTCTGAGAGATCAAGACAGAAATAAGTGTCAAAAGCCATCTTTTTACATGCAAAAATAACTTGCTGAAAATGTAAGATAACAAGAGCATACAGTGATTCACAATGGCTCCACAACTTCTTTGGGTTACTGGCAGTAACTTTCAGCTCTGATTTTTTGAGCAGTAAGTCCATATTTCTCAGTTAGGACTACTGATTAGAGTCATTGCTTTTTTTTTCTTCACTTTTTTGACCTTTTCTATCTGATGTAACATGTTTGTATTTTGTGAGCTTCAAGGATGAAGGTTTTAATTTATTTCCCTCTCCCAATTCTAGTGTGAGTAGGAAAAATTCTTTGGGAATGAATAGAAGCTATTTGGCCTACAAAACTTGCCCTTTTTTGGTTCTATCTTTCTCACATGATGTCATGCAGTTATTTTTCTGAATGACTTCAATGTGTTTGCCTCAACAAGTCTGCTATTTTATTATTATATTATTATTATACTTTTCATCTTTTCAAAAAGGGTAGATCCACCCTTTCATTTAAAAAAAAACACCCTACATTTTTCTTTTCTCTTTTTCCCTTTTTGTTTATAGTATCTGAGAGATACATTATAAGGCATATATAAGATGATAAGTACTACATGTTTTCTGTAAAAATCAACCCTGTGTCTCATGCTACAATTTCTGTATTGAGACTCTCTGATAATATCAAGCTGATTGTAAATACTTAGCAGGCATCTTATAAAACTTTAGTCTTACAGTTTTTCAATCTGTTATTCTCACTATGTCTCTATTCCATTATACTATTTCATTGTTATTATGAAAGTTAGATTATATTTGATACAATTATATTAGTAGGAATTAAAGAAAGATTCCTTAAAAAAGCAAAAAACATTTCTAAAAGACTTCTATAAAACAAAGATTTCTCTGGTAACTGGGAATATACAAACACAACAGACAATTCCCTCTCATCTGGCTTCACAAGTGAAGGGGACAAATTCCAGATTGCTAAAATGTAATTTTGGATTGCTAAAACGGAGTTTAGCAATCTGGAGTTTGGAACGGCAATGTGGGATAGCAAATCTGAATCTGATAAGGAAATAATTCATGACACTGACTACCTTTCCTGCCCAGCTTCTTGGTAAAACAAATTTGTATAATTTGACAGTTGGCTTCTCAGTGCTAAAATAATTGCAAAGTATTTCCTGAGAAGCTTGAGGAAAAGCACTGTGCTTCTATCATAGCACTTTTTCTCTACTAGTGAGAATTTATAATAGCATTTTGTCCCTTGATAACTTATTGAGTATAAATGGCTATTGTGTATACATTCTGCTACTTTATGGTAGATACAGTCAGAGAAAAACCCAGCAAAGTGTCACAGAATCTGCTACTAGCAGTTCTGAACTACTGAAGAGACGTGTCCTTTCCAAAGCAAGCACTCCATTTCTATGGGATGGCTATTTTTCAAGAGGAAGCAATACATATGTAGGTGACTTAGAACAATTCACATGGCTATAGACTACAATACTGTGGAAAAGAGCTCAACTGGAAAGAATACTCAAGACGACTCTACAAATCTGTCCCTAATATCTCCGATGTACTTTTTACATTGCTTTAAAGATGGCATGTGCTATTTATATAATACTTAAAATCCTTACAAATATTCAGTTGCTTTGGCTCATTTTTCCTTTCTCCACTCAAGCTCTTGACATATCACAGCTATTCAAAGGTTCATTTTTAATCTTGAAATTATTTTCATATTTTAAAAATAAATTCAAAACCATACAAATTCACCCAACTTTTTGATGTTTCTCACTTTTTGAAAACCCTATGCAACTAAAATATATCCAGAATGAATTTTAATCCATTTTGACATTGAAGATATATTCTTCTATACATTTTGAGTACTGATGAAATTAAATAATTCTGCAAGGTCTCTTAATCAGCTTTTCAATTTGAATAATTTACAATAAAAACACCTGAATTAAAACCTCCACAAAATCCTGACTAAGGTTCAGACATTTTCAACAAGACTTTTAATTCTTTTTCATATTAGCAAATCACATCTACAAAATAATGTCCCTCTGTTGGGACCTCTGCTTTCTGAAACTCTTCATTAACCTCTGTTATTTGCTGTTGCTTTATCTGTGTTATCTAATAGTGTGTGCATTTATAATACAGCAGGTAAAGACAATGAGGAGCACTAGTAATTAAACATGAGAAACAAAATCTTTGTACTTCTTTCATGTTCTTCAATACCTGTCTAGGAAAAGCCCAGAAGAAATCCACATTAGAAAGGCATAGAGGAAAGCTGTCAAAGATTCTTACTAGGCAAAGAAAGGACCCAGAAAACCTAATTGCACAAATATTTGCACTATGGGAATGTGGTAAGTGATTCAATCTCTCTGGTTACCAAGATAAAGTATGTTGTAACTGCTATTTCTCTCATTCTCCAAGTTCTCAATGAAATTCAGCCAGCCGGTTAAAATCTAACTTTTCCCATCAGAGGTTCTCAGACTGTGGTCTGCAAGAATCAGAAGTTGGCTCCATGAAATAACTGCAATTTTTTGTTCTTTTATTTTTTTAAATTCATGCACTTTCATTCCCATTCATGAAAAAAAGAAAACATAATTCTGCAAGGAAAAACCTAAGTAATGGAATTCAACATTTACACTATTTGTATTAATTTATAAATCAATGCTTTATGGCAGCAATGCATGGGATTGTCTATGTGTTTGTTTTTCCACTAAACTAGAGAAATTCTGCTTTATATTTTCGGCATATTTACTTCCTACATCCTGCTCTTCTAGAATGACTTCCAGAAGAGCAGGATGTAAGATCCTAAGGTAATCAGTAGCTCTGTAACATTTTCAACTTTTCCTCATCTACAAGGAAAAAGGGAAGATAGTGTTTGCAAAGCTACCATGTTGCAGTGAATTAATCTCTCTACCACAGTTTCCATCTGCCTCTTCCTGGGGTTAATGTTCCTTCTGAGTCCTATTTCTGCTAATTAAATTGGGCGCACCAGCCTAAAATGAGCTTTGGTATAGCATGTTAACTATAATGGATTTTATGTGCTACACATGAACGTGGTTCAGTGGTGGAATCCGTATTCCTTGGAGGATTTGCAAGTAAATACTTCAAATGTGTTACAAATCTGTCCGCAGATGCTCTCTTTGCTGTAAAGATAGCATCTTCTCTCAAGATGTTAGCTTCTGATTGCAATACCACTGCCACAAAACTCAGATGGTTAACAGTAATGTTTGTCCCAAATTATTTCATGTTGTCATTCATACTTAATAATGGACTCAATAGAGAAAACAAAGAAGAGAGCAGGCATGCCCCGCAGTCTAAAGTGAAATGCAAGGCAGCAGGAAATAGAGAAGGAAATAAAAAGCAAAGGAAGACTGAGTATTTCATAAATTAAAAAATTATGGGAGAGGGCAGTCAACAAATCTTTAACCTGTTCAAAAAGAGTAGTATACAAAAGACCTTCACAATCCAAACCGCAAGAGCACCCATGAATTGTCAACAGGTAAATACTACTAATATATTCCCCAAAGTGCAAAGGTCTGGAAAAATCAAAGGCACCATCCTGTAGATTGTGGATGAAACTGTTAAACAAGAAACTGTAAGTCAGATTATGCATCTGTAAAATGAATGTTCAGGTTATTCCAAAGCTTATTTGTAAGAGCAACCTTAAAAATTAATGCTCACATTTTAAGACATGTATTAGAAATTGAAAACAAATGCAGCAAGACCTCCACAATTTCATGTTTATAATGAAAAGTGTAATGACATTTGTTCCATCTCCCTATTGACAGAGAACACTAATCTCCAGGATTCTGGACCATGTGGATTTCATATCAAATGACAAACTGGATTCAAGTTAAATCCAACAAAAGCTAAGTAGGCTTCTTGTCAAATCATGTATTGTAGGAGGAAAGTGAAACAGTTGATCTCATTCAGGTAAGAAACACAGAAAGCTAGACAGTAATTAGTGCACACTAAAAAACAAATGAAAAGAAACTAGCTTCACACAAGCATAATCAACTTACTGCTTTTCAGAAGAGTCATCCTGGAATCTTATTCACTGAAATCAACAGCAAAGTTGTATTAACTTTGGTTAGAGCAGTATATGAAAGCCAGATTCTGTTCCAAGCCAGAAATGTACCAACACAAAGTTATATTTTTACTGAGGTAAAGAGGACACAACAGAAAAGGGTGGTATTTAGATCCAGCCTTAAGGCAAGGAAAAAGTTTAGATAAAAGTTTGGCTATAGGTGCTATGAGAACTGAAAAGAAGTAAACTCACAGAACCCTCCCAAGATAGAGAGAAAGAAGATAAAAGAAAAAAGCAAAAGTGTAATCAGGCACTTCACATACATTAACCTTAGATTATGTAGAAATTCAATTACATTTTTGCAAAAACTCATGACATCATCCATGACACCCTGGCTGATGCTAAATATACAGGTTTAAGTAGTAAAGGAAGTAGAAGTAAATGTACTTGTGTTCTTTTCTCTAGAGCTATATTACTACAAGTAAATAAATTAGTTCAAAACGCTCACTGGCTGCCTCTGTTGCTGGCTGTTGTATTCATACCAATTTGGTAAGATACCCAGTGCAGTGACAAGTGGTGGAGTAATCCTTTTGCTTTCAAGGATTTCCACTGTCACCCCTAAATGTTATATCTTTTATGTTCCGGAATTCAGGGCTCTTTCAAAGACCTGATGGGAGAAAATTAAGTGAAGCAACATACATATTTGAACAGTGCACAAATGCATGTAGGTATTCTATATCCAACATGTTTAAAACACACAGCTGTTAATGTTTGAAGAAAAAGGAAACCTTGAGGAGAATTTAAATCCATACTCAGAGCCACCATCCTATAACTAATGAAACTTCTATTGGGTTTTAAAAAAAGGTGAATCCAATAAGCATTGGAAGCTGCAAGATACAAAGGATGCAGCAAACTCACCAAAGTTTAATTATAGCACCAGAGTCAATTATCGGAAAGTCAGCTACCCAAAACATTTTGAGTAACTAGAAAAATTGTATTTTGCAGAGACTGATGGGAACTGAAAAACTTCTTAGCACAACTGGAGAGAGTTTTCAGCAGACGAGCACAATACTGAGGAGTGTGCTAGAATCCCAGAAGTACCTCTGCCAGTTTGTCATACTCATTATAAATCAACAGTAAGAAAAATAATAATTGATTTACAGAGGATATTTTTCTATGGCATAAGCTTTGCAAAGATTCAATATGCTCAGGAGACAAATATAATCAATATAAAATAATTGTTTAAATGTAGATTCTTTAATTCTAAATATTGTTTATGACAATAAAAATGAAAGCATAAAATAAAAAGTGTCTGGAGTTATAACGCAGTGATTTTGGGGGGTCTTATTCTCTCCTTTATGGCACTTCATATACGTATTCATTTCTGTGCAAATGATAAGTAAAGCTAAGATTGTCTACTCAGTGTTTCTGACAGTCACTTGTACTAATTTTATCTGTTACTTAACAGACACTGGAGATATCACAGGGTGAGAGGTGACTTTGCAAGTTACACGTGTAACTTCGTATGTGCATTTACGTGTGCTTATAAGATGACTGGAATTTTGCTGCTTGAGATTTAATCCACTGCATAGTTTTGTCTGAATGATGAACTCTTTTCTGCATTCAGTTTAAGATGCAAGCACCCACACTGCTGAGTCACAGTACAGTGAGGAACCCAATAGTTAAGCATAGAAATCTTAAGCAATTAGTCACCCAAAATGTTAATTATTAAAGATTATTAAGGCCTGAGGAATTTCAACATTAAACTGATGTTCCCAGTGAATTACTTCTTTTAAATTTTTTTTAAAACATCTGGATTCTTACAAAAATCCTTAATTACACTTAGTACTTATTTAATAATACTACTATAAGGAGTGACAGGAATTACAGAGAGCAGAAGTAATGCTAAAGCCTTGAAAATAATTCATTTATACAGCTACCTTATTGTAACTCATGTAAGGCGGTTCACATGTAAAACTGATACTGTAAAGAAAAATCTTTAACTTACAGACAGAAAGAAAGTTTAGAACTTTTGCAAGTCAGTGGTTTTGCAGAATCCCTCAGACAGATTATGTTCCTTAAGCCATCACAATCAGATATAACTGTCATGTCTCATAACTCTCTTAATAGCAAGTGAAAAGGCTGAGTAACTGCAAATGCTTTATAACCATTAACTGTTAGTAACATCAAATAAGGCGAACCCTTTACATGCTGTACTTGTTTCATGCTAGCCACACCTACATCTTAGGTCCGTAACTTTTTATGTAAATTCCTCAGAACAAAAACTGGGGGGAAAACTACTACAATTCACCTCCGAGCATGTGAAATTAAGCTGCTATTTGTTAAATTTTAACATACAGAGCTGTGAACTGCAGTGACTGTAAAGCCAACATTCCTTTGGTTCTGCAGCGCTGTTACGGGACAGGCACTGCCAGCTGAGTTGCAGAGCAGACAGATAGATGCAGTAAACTCTTCAACCAGCTTGCTAAGAAATTCATCTACTGGGGCTCCCCAGCTGTGGTCAAACACTTCAGAAACAGCTGTGATAGTTTTAAAATGTCACTTCTTTTACTGATTTTTTACCATCCTCAAGTTCCAGTAACTGAAATGGACTGCCTGAGCCAGTTAGGTTCAGATCAATCACCTTCAACAACAGTTAAAGATGACTGAATTCATTATGCCAGTAGGTCTACGTTGAAAGGTACCTGCAGTCTGGTCACATCAAGACCTCTAAGGGGACAGAGCATACCCAACAGCTCTGAGAAGCTGATATGCATACACTCCACGTGGACAGAGGTTATGGGAATAATTAGGGAATAGAATTATAAAATATTTTGCTGTTAAAATCTAGGAAACAGAGATCATGCTAGGAGTTATGCCTAAAAGAATTAAAACTTGATTAAATATGTAGATTTGTCACAGAAATAACAAAAAGCACATGCTCAACAGGCAGGCCACTTTCCTGCCAACATCAAATCTCAATTCCAAGCCTTTGGGTCATTCCAGCATTTCAAAGAAAAAGGTTGCCAGACCTTTGTTTTTTAATGAGGACAATACAGAACACTGGCCCCTAGCTTAATTAAAAAAATAAAAAAATAAAAAAAGCTTACCATGTTTACACTGGAAATACAAAAGATTTCTGTGCTATGGTCTCGCCTATTTTACAGTTAATGTTATTAATGTAAATGATTCTACAAACAAAGAATGGCTCAAAGTTTATTTTCTAAGGGTTTTTTTGGGGGAAGGATAGTTTGTTTGTTTGTTTGTTTAAGGATTGCTATGGTATTCAGAATTAGCCAAACTGAGTCCCAGGCTATTACATCTGGATATTGGGTATAGCAACATAACTTAAAGGAATACTTACTTAGAATATTTAGATGCTTGGATCAAGTGCCAAAACATTAATCCTGCACAATCCTGCACAATCTGAAGCTTCAAATTTCTTTTATTCTCAATTACATTCTTCATATGCAAGAAATATATTTAATTTTATGATATTACAAGCAGATATAAAATGTATAATGATATAAAATTAGAATACTTCAAACTAGCTCAGTAATTTTTTCTTCTAAATGCTCTGTTGTACGTTAATTGGCGTTCTTCTCTTTTTGAAACTCAGTCAGTCATTTCATATTTGAAAAGCTTTTAACACCATGAGTTTAAACACCATGCGGTCCCTCCCCTTGAACCAGCATCTTCTGACAAGATCCTTGTGAGAAGGTCCCTTCTGATTTATTTTCAGTAAGTTCAAGAAGTTAAGCAAGCGAAAGATTATCCTTAGAGAAAACGAAATAATCTTCTGCCAGATTAGTTCCCTGAACTGGTATAACAGAGAGGCAGGAATCTGAAGCCAGGATCAAGATGATCATTCCCATCAGGAGTAGCTCTTAGACTGGCTCAGTCAGATATGCAACCTGCACACTAAGGATAGCATGGAACCAAGCAGAAGCAATGTTGCTCCAATGCCTTTGCAGAAAGTTTACTGTGTGCAAGGCAAAAATAACGGATGATGCCATTATTCCCTTTGAAACTACAGCAGAAAAAAAGAAAGAAGGTTGTGGCTTCAGAGGTGGCAAAAGTCAAAATTATGCTTTCTAGCCTTCTATGTGGTTAGAAGGTATCATCTTTTTATCTTTGAAGTACTATCAAATAAGACTTGGTTGTTGAGTGATGCAAATTAGTAAAGAAAGCATACAGAAATGGATTATTCTTAATGCATCAAGAAATAAACTGTGATACACAAGGTTTGATGCTGCTCAAGACCTTTATGATGTCCTCAATGTGATCTTTTAAAAAAAAACCCCAAACCAAAAATAAACTACCAAAAGATTACTTCAGAATTATACAAAATCAGTTTGAAAGTGACTGCTGGAAATTTCTAATCCAATCTCCTGCTCAAAGAATGACTAACGTTGAAGTTAGAGCAAGTTTGCCTGTTTAGATTCCACCCACCTCAGTCTTTTCTGTGGAGAAAAACACCTTCAGTGTCTCCTTGCATGCCTTATTCCAGTCCCCATGTCACCTATGTGATCCTCTGCTGGTCTCTCTCCAGTCTGTCAGTATCTCTGGGGAGCCCCAAACGAGACACACTACTTAGATTCAGCTTCACAAGCGCTGGTGACAAGGGGAATATCACTTACACTACCTTCCGCAGAGCCTGTTTTTTCATCACAGAAGCCAACCAGGTTAGTCAAGCACAACTTCCTTGAGCACCTTGCCTTCTGAGACCTATGTATATTCTCATAAAACTAAGCTATGAAAATGCTGATTATTTAAATAACATCTATACTAGTTTGAGATATACATTATAGGTTTCTTACGGAAAATGTTAAGACACATTCACAACCTTTTTGTCAGTTTATCTTATGAACAAACACCAACTTATTTAAAGCAAACCTGGAAAGATACAGAATAGGTTTTTGCTACATCAGTTTTTCTCATGTTTCTGATTCATAAGCAATATGAGATTCTTCTGCTCAGAGAAGTATTAGCTATATCTTTTTAAGATCTATATAAAGCAGCTGCTGGCTTTGTAACTAATCCTTCTACTTAGAAGATATTCAGTGTGTCAATTCTCTCTTTTCATATTTTATTCCACTCTAACATCTGCTTACATACTCTGTACATAAGCAGCAGTCAGGTGAATAGGTATTGTGTGAAATATAGAATGACACCAGTACAGCTTGTATGTAAAATACTCAAAACTGTTAAGAAACTACATTTGAAACAGCATATGTCACAATGTGGTAAATCTATCCCTGTTCAAAGTATGAATCCTGGTTGTGGTTATGAAATTGCTGTATCATTAAATATCTCTGAGGATGTGAAGTCAACCATATGCTGACAGGGCTGAGTCATATGTGTCTCAGACATGCGACTGTGGAAAATATCCCACCCTAGCAGCTCCCAGTCAAGACGGAAAATAAAAGGACAATGGAGTGCCTGAGCCAGACAGTAATTAATTCACCCAAACTCTTCTTGCAAGCCAGGATTTGGAGCTATGAAATTTCCCAAAAAACTTAAAGGGAGATCAAATGTTACAACTGGACCTCAAAAGCTAAAGCATTTGGGAAATGCCATGAATCACAGACAGAAAACTTGTGTATCAAGAAGGAACAGTGAGGCATGCTTTGCTAACTGTGGGCCAGCCAACTGAGAAGGAAACTGGCTTCAGAATTCTGACACAGACATGCATGCAATACAATTTAGAAAAGTTATGTACGGATATGGATGACAGGAAGTGCACACACTCTGCCCAAAACAACATTCAAAACTGAGGAAGGGAAGTATACAAAGTATATTCAGTGTTTTCTCATCTGTATGATATTTTGTGCCAGCTAATATAAAGAATCATTGATTTTACGGAATTTTTATGTTTCTGCTTGTCTGCTTCAACCATCATGTTTCTAAGAGGTGAACTGTAAATACCAAGGGAGTAAAATGGGGGCTAAAGGAAAAGATGTACTTAATGTTTCAGAGAACCTAGGGACACAGTTGTCAGTACTCATTCTTGGGGTGGTGGGAGCATGTGCAAGTAACCAGTAAAGTCTCACATCTACCAAAGAGTAGAAGACAAATAATCCTGTCTGGAAACTGAACCAGAGAGAAACCTGCTTCCAACTCTGATCAAAGAAAGCTTTACGGTAGTGGGACTAGAGAGCTGGAATGGAAACAAAGCAATTCAGTCCATTTTCAGCGGATGGGACACTATCAAGCCTGTGACCAGCCTGTTTCTTTCACTATTGCATGAGTTGAAAATTGCAGGTCAGTTGTCCAATTTTCACTTTCAGTAAAAGTTAACAAATGTACAATGATTTTAGCAAACACTCCATGCAGTCGTACTTACAAATGGCTCTTCACTACCTGAGTGATCTTCATTAAATTACTTTAATAAAATTTGAGCTGCTATTTATTTATCTTGATGTTCCCCCTATGTTCTTAGCCAAATACCAGAGAAATATTTCCTGCCTGAGGTAAGTACTTGTTCCTAAAGAAAATGCATATTCTTCAATATATTGTAAAATTACACTCAAGCTACTAAACTGGAATTTCAAACCATTTGTAGATATACCAAAAATAAGACAGGGACAACACTCAGAGCTGTTTTCTTAACATTATAGGTAACTAATTCTGCCCATGACTTCTTTACTCAAAAGAATCATTTGACTGCAGCCTTTCACAACAATAATTTCATTTTTAATATTTTTAATATTTTCAACTCCTTAGGACAAAAGTATGAGGGTGCACTGTCATTTTCTTCTTATTTTCTGGGTGGAGAACCACAAGCAGGAACTTTGGAAATCACACATTAGCACAATGTTCAAGTTAAACTGTGTCCAAATAGCTTTGACTGCCATGCACTTCAAAGCATTGGCAAGCCATCATGCAGTATTCTTCCAAGCCTTGCTTGATTTCCATAGCGGTGAATCATGACCATAAAAGAAGCTGTGTGAATGTCGGGGTTTTTTTTTTTTCTCTGCACAGGAAACAATAAAACATTAATAAAAAATAAGGTCAAGAGAGAACTATAGACCGTTCTTCAGTGAGATCTAAGTGGCCAATTTTTTCCACCTGGGACACTCAGTCAAAACATTTGTTATTAGAGGCCTCACTGTGCCTCACATGCTAAAATTCCAGGTACGGATTTAACTCACTCCTCACTCTTTGACAAATCCAGACAAACAAGAGAAATCCTTCATGTCACCAAATCTGATAAAGTTTGGTGTAACTCATTCCAGAGCATCCTATCTTCTCTTGGGCTTATTGCTTTGAAAAAATTTAAAGCATGACAAAATCCTTGGTCACTTAGCTCATAGAAAATTCCATGTTTTGTAAAATTAGACACCAAAGCTAATGAAGGAAGTGTTAACATATATAATGAATTTGCATTACCACAAATTCTGATACAGAGATTATGAAATCTTTGTCTTTTCTTTTGAGAGTCATTTCAAGGACTGTCATCAGAGTCATACTAAATGAGAAGATCTGCATGTCCTCAAACAAAATTACTCATCTGTCCAAACTTTGAAAAGCAAACCATTCTTTAAACTGTATGAAAAAACCCCAACTGCTTGCAAAATCTTGTTTTGTACAATAGTTCTCCAGAAATATTTCCCCTACAGCATTTCACTTTTTTGCTTACAGATACAAAACTTATTTTTGTTCCAACTTTATAAAGGAAAGTACTTATTTCACTGTAGTATAGGAGATGGTCTATCAAATCCCAACATCATACTCCTTTCTTAAAAGAAAAAAAGAACTATGTAAAGCACATGTCTACTTAATTATAGTAAAATAGCCTAGTCCTGCTACTAGTGCTCAGAATAGTACAGGATGCATTTTAATTTTTTTTCTTTATGAAAATCTACTTGAGAATACATCTGAATTGGAGGCTTGAATGTCAAGGGAAAAAAATGAGGAAAAACAAAGCTGAGTGAAATATGAAGTTCAGATAGCTTTTGGAACTCTGTACTCTTTTAGAAAACAGCCCTCCACTTCAGGATGGCAAAATCAACATCTCAGATCTTTCACTTAATTACCACTTTTGTGTAGCAAAAGCATGCAGCAGGAGTAGTTGATGTGTACTTTCAAAAAAACTGTCTTAAAAGACAGATAGTCAGTCAGGTATGAAAATATTAGGAATCTTTGGCAGCAGGCTGGCCAACCTGGTGAGGCAGGCTTTAAACTGAAGGACTCGGGGAGTGGGGTCCAAAATGGCAACGCTTGTGACATTGCAACAGACTGGGGAATAAGCCAGGCCAACCAGGGCAGTGATGAATTTTCCTTAGCTGCCTCCCAACATGAGAACCAGAAGGCCAACCACCTCAAAGGTGTGTATGGCTATAGTGGATCCTCTTGCACCACACCCATGGGGAAACCTGCATGCCTGATTACCTCTCTGAATTGTCTGTACATCAATGCATGCAGTATAAGGAATAAACAGGAAGAGTGACAGATGTGTGTGCGGTCACAGGGCTGTGATCTCATTGCAATTACAGAGAGATGATGGGATAGCTCGCATGACTGAAATGCGGTCATGAATGGCCATGTACTTTTTAGGAAGGACAAGTCAGCAAGGCATGGTGATGGAGTTGCTCCTTATGTGCAAGAGCAACTGGAATGTCTCCCACAACATCCTCATAGGTAAGCTTCAGAAGTGTGGGCTAGATGAGTGGACAATGAGCTGGCTCAAGAATTGCCTGAATGGCAGAGCTCAGCAGGTTGTGATCAGTGGCAGAGA
>VZSC01002249.1:1836-25985 GCA_013398225.1 Steatornis caripensis | reverse complement strand
CCCCTTGTCCTGTCACTGGGCACCACTGAAAAAAGAGTNNNNTGCACAGGAACGTGTGCAGGTGGGTTTCAAATATCTCCAGAGAAGGAGACTCCACAGCCTCTCTGGGCAGCCTGTGCCAGTGCTCTGTCACCCTCACCGGAAAGAAGTTCCTCCTCATGTTCAGGTGGAACTGCCTGTGCTCCAGTTTGTGCCCGTTGCCCCTTGTCCTGTCACTGGGCACCACTGAAAAAAGAGTCTGGCCCCATCCTCTTGCCATCTGCCCTTTAGATATTAATAAGCATTGATGAGGTCCCCTCTCAGGCTTCTCTTCTCCAGGCTGAACAGACCCGGGTCTGTCAGTCTTTCCTCATAAGAGAGATGCTCAGACTTAGGCATATTTATATACCAAACTCATCAGGAAATTCTTTAAACACTAATATTCTCTAAAGCTCTGAATAACTTTGCATAAATATACACACGGTAGCAACACTGATGCTGCATGCTCTCTGTTCTCATCCATTTATTCTAAACAAATTGTAGAACATTTTCTTGCTTTGTGTTTTCAGCCACATACTTTAAAAATAAAAATAAATATTCCGAATCTTCTACATTAGAAGATGGGAAATAAACAATTAGTCTGCTGGAAAATGTCTTTTCATTCTCTTAATCATTTGCGAACATAAGGTGAAGGGACTGGAAAAAAGGAAATGTTGCAGCCATTTTTAAAAAGGGTAGAAAGGAAGACCCTGGGAACTACCAACCTGTCAGCCTCACCTCTGTGCCTGGGAGGATCATGGAACAGATCCTTCTAGAAGCTATGTTAAGGCACATGGAGGACAGAGAGGTGATTTGAGATAGCCAGAATGGCTTCAAAAAGGGCAAGTCCTGCCTGACCAACTTAGTGGCCTTCTATGATGGAGTGACACCATCAAGGGAAGAGCTATGGGTATCGTCTGTCTGAACTTCTGTAAGGCCTTTGACACAGTCCCCCACAACATCTTTCTCTCCAAATTGGAGAGATTAGGATTTGATGGGTAAACTGTTAGGTGGATGAGGAGTTCGTTGGATAGTCACACCCAAAGGGTAGTGGTCAACGGCTCGATGTCCAGATGCAGATCAGTGACAAGTGGTGTCCTTCAGGGGTCTGTTCTGGGACCAGTACTGTTTAATGTCTTCCTCAGTGACATAGTGGGATTGAATGCACCCTCAGGAAGTTTACAGACAGCATCAAGCTGAGTGGTGTGGTTGACACACCTCAGGGATGGGATGCCATCCAGAGGGACCTGGACAAGCTTGAGAAGTGGGCCCATATGAACCTCCTGAGGTTCAACAAGGCCAGTTGCAAGGTCCTGCACCTGGGTCAGGGCAAAACCCGGTATCAGTACAGACTGGGGGATGAGGGGATTGAGAGCAGCCCTATGGAGAAGGACTGGGGGGGGGTACTGGTGGATGAAAAGCTGGACATGAGTTGTCAATGTGTGCTCGCAGCTGAGAAGGCCAACCATACCCTGGGCTGCATCAAATGAAGCATGGCCAGCAGTCAACAGAGGTGATTCTGCCCTCTACTCTGTTCTGGAGCACTGAGTTCAGCTCTGGGGTACTCACGACAGGATCTGTTGGAGAGAGTCCAGAGGAGGGCCAAGAAAACAGTATGAGGGCTGAAACATCTCTGCTATGAATAAAAGCTGAGAGAGTTGGGGTTGTTCAGCCTGGAGAAGAGAAGGCTTCAGGGAGACCTTATTGCAGCCTTTCAGTACTTAATGGGGGCCTGTAAGAAAGATGGAGATGGACTTTAGCAGGGCCTGTTGCAACAGGACAAGTGGTAATGGTTTTAAACTAAAAGAGGGTAGATTTAGACTAGATATAAAGAAGACATTTTGAACAATGAGGGTGGTGAAACACGGGCATGGGTTGCCCAGAGAGATGATAGATGCTCCATCCCTGGAAACATTCAAGGTCGGGTTGGATTAGGCTCTGAGCAACGTGATTGAGTAGATGTCCCTGCTCACTGCACGGGCATTGGACTAGATGACCTTTAAAGGTCCTTTCCAACCCAACTAGTCTATGATTTTAAGTATTTATTTCTGTTCCATGTAAGTTCTCAGTATAAGCCTGTAGGGATAAATATGAGGGTTCTTTAAAAGTGTGGTACCTTTCAGTGAAACAGTGTGCTGTGGTATTTATTTACATACTGCATGCAGTAGTTCATCCATACACTGTTTTTTAAAATAGGGCAAGTGTGTTTATGAGATATAAAATCACCAGCTGTTTACTGTGAAACCCTGCAACAAATGCATTAAACAGATTTTTTGAAATGTACATCTACAATCTAAGCTCTTTCATTATATGTCTATTTTTAAGTAGACTGTGGCTTAGCATAGCACTTTCCATATTAAAGTTGCTAGAACAGAAGCATGCCATTATACATATTAATCCATTTGTGCTCAAAGTAGGATTTTCCTGGAACATAATTAATTGTTGGCACAAGACATCTGGGAATTAATATTTTGGTAGTACACTTCCTGTTTTAGACTTAATACTATGTGATCTAAAAAATCTATATTTGACGAAAAGAAGGTGTAAAGGCTAGACTGGCTTAACTTTCTGCAGCCTTGCCTTCCAAAGGCTATCTTCCTAGGTAAGTATTTTTTTATTCCTCTCCCCTCACCCCTCACTCCAAGATACATCATGTCCAAAAGCTTGTACATTCACAGCTGTTCTGATCCTCCTAAATTAACAAATAAATTATCTTTCCCTTTCTGCATAACACTGTGGTACTTCAAAGTCTGGCCTGTGCAAATTAGAAACACTAGTCTGAGTTGTGCAGGTGTCAATCCAAGAAACAAGAGAGATGGAGTGTTTTTAGAAGTACTAGTTTTCGTGTAGAAAACAGCCCTGTCCACTATGTTAGAATAAAGTTAAGGTTACAAAGACAGTCAGAGAGTTCAGAAGTGCTGGAATGAAAATTTTCTGAAAAGCTATTTGAATGTAATTCCATTGATGAAAAGTTGAATGTTAGGGTTAAAATTTTCTCCACTTCCAGAGTAGAAATTATCTCACGTGCAACCTTGCCAACCACTATATGATTCAGTACAGACATGTGCTTCTTGAGCACTGGGAGTAGTAATGAGAAGTCTGAGAACAATGGTAGGTTGTAATCAAGTGCACGCCATCCACTTGACAATGTTGAAGTACTCTGCACGGATGGGATTTCCAGCCATTTAGTGACTGCAGAGGCTTATGGAGTCCTTAGTGGTATTTGACATTATGAGGAGTTATTAGATGTACAGGTTCGGTAGTCACAGAACATATAAAATTGACTTCTAAATACCAGTTTCTGAAAATCTACCTTTGGAGTCAAAAATCTGCTTAGAGATATAGATCAGCTGGTAGCACGTAGACTTGAAGACTTAAGGAACAAATGAGTCTTTGTAGAAGTCAGGAAGGTACCAAAAATATGTATTTTCCTTAATCCAAATAACTAGACATTGGATCTGATCTCCATGATTGGAAAATGTCACTTGTCCTGTGGCTTATGAGAAGTATGAGGAATCTCTCAATACTAAAATGTATTCTGTGCAACATGTTCAAGCACTGATTTACATCGATGCAAATTGCTATTGAACTTCAGAGTAAAACTTGTCTGTTTAAGAACAAGAAGCACTTGGAGAGGGGCAGCTATGCTTGTAATATGGAAATCTAACATGAGTTCCTCAGAGCTGGTTGGAGAATTTTGACCCAAGGTTTTGATACACTATATATATATATACATTTATATGTATGTATAAATAGAATATGCAAATAAAAAATCATGGTACCGAGAGTTTGCTTTGCAGCAAGCTGAACATTTCTGGTATATTTTTCAAACACTCACCCTGCCCAGAATGTCCTGTGTAGCTTCTGTCTCCTGACAGTACATTAAGATGCTGAATTAAAGCTACCTTACTTCATAAAGCATCTCTGCAGTAGTGCTCGTTGTTTTTCATTTCTGGCTCATTGGTTTTTGTGGATAAAACAGTAATAGTTATTTGTCTTCTGAATCCAGTTTTCTAAGAAAAAGGTTAAAACTGTCTGTTTAACATAACCTTTATTTTATTATTTGAAGAAAAGGACTGTTCAGCTATACGTGTTCCAGAATTACAACCTCTCAGTTCTGTCTCTCCCAGTAAAAGTAGATGTGACGTCAGGTACCCGAACGTGACATGCATTTAGTCCGTGCCTTGAAGTAAGTGGCTAAGAAGAATTTCACAGAACAGCTTATTACTAAGATTATGTTCCAGTTTAAACCAATGTTTAATGTGTTGTGTGGAGAGGCAGCTGAACAGTAAACAAATCTATTTAGGTTCATCTTGTCCAGGAAAGCATATCAAGAGGTCTTAACCATGTTAAAGAGAGCAGTATGAAAGATGAACTCCGATATTAACAATGCATCATTACAAATTTAGCAAAGGTTCTGTGCCAAAATGCAGCTATAGATATTAGAGTATTTAACAAATGCAGAAGGTGGAAATACTGAAGCTACTGATAAAACTGACACAAGAACTACATCAGTACATTTCAGATTTGATGTCACAGTAGCAATAAAATCTAATTTTAGTATCTACGTAATGTTGAGAAGAGTCTTTTCTTATTTGAGTCAGGTCAAATACCAGAAACAATTTTTTAAAAAAATAATCTTACATACACTCGAGCTACTCTGAGAAAAAAAAACCTGTTTCATATATGTTCTTATTAAATCTTTTAAGCGACAGCTGTTCTCAGCCAAATAAAGTGATTATGTTGTCATGTCGTGTTTTTAAAGTGAATAGTAGCAATCATCTTCAAGGATGTGCTAGTATAATTATATTTCTATTTTTAATCCATTTTTAATACATGATCCAATTTACATTTGTCTATAGATATGTAAATTTATTTTCTATATACAGATATCACTAAGGCTAACTACATTGCTGTAGGAATTGTACTGTTTAAATGCTGAACAAACTATAACTCTATATAAGAACCTAAATATTATAGTTTAAATATTCCTTATATGATGTAATCTCCAAAGAAATGGAAGAAAACCTTCTTCTGTTTTCATGAGATATGTGAAAGCTAAGAGGCTGTAGTATTCTTATGTGGAATTCTTACAGATTCTACATCTGGATGTGCTGTGATAAGAACCCTCAGCAAAGTGCAAACATGTTTTCCCTTATATTCTGAAGAAGAGAAGTAGTGATACAGTCTACATGGTTTCTATGCAATCCTCAGACAAAACTGCAGTTTGAACATGAAAGCACTATTCACTATCAAAACCAGTTAACAAATAATACAAGAAGTTAATAAATTGAACAAACATTGACGATGAGTTGGAATCTCAGAATGGTGCACCCTTAGTTGTTTTTCCTTCAATTGTGAACCTACTGCAGATTATGAAATTAGATCACATTTGAAATAAGTCTGCTTTCTGCTACCTTTCAAATTGCTAATCTCTGATGTAAAAAAGTAACCTCAGATTTGTGACAGTTCGTAGTATAGCCACTGATAACTATCTCGTTGCTAATTTTACCATTTAGTAGGAAAGTAATGATGAAAGCTTGTTTCAGACATTCATAGTAACTTCAGTATATTTGAAAAACAAATACATGGTTTTTCCCTCATCTAATTTTCCCCAGCTAACGAAGTAGAGACATTCTACTCTGAGGTATTGTAGAAAGTAAGTTGTACCCAGACTTGTTGCTGTTACAAATATATATATGTGTGTGTATGTATGTTCCAAGGTGCTTTACAGCTGCAGTGATGAATATTCTGGCATACAGAGCCTTCATTCTTGCCCACTGTAGATTTAGGCCTTTGTTAAGTAACTTACAGCATAATGAAGTCGTACGTTGTGGATGTTAACTGCTCTAGGATTTTCTCGCAAGGTGCCACTGGGAGAAACAAAGTTAGTTTCCCCCCTTAATGCCTCTAGGAGCCATTTCAGCTTTGATTAACCTCATGCTCAAGATTTTCAGAAATGCGTAAAAGCTCTCCCTGACAGGCTTGTCAAGATAACATTACCATTCCACAGCCAAAGCCTTGGAGGATCAGGAGAAAGACGGGTCTAACTGCTGTTGTCTTTCAGTGTAGTTATGCTGTCGTTAACAGGGACAGAACATGGCTTAGGGTGTGCTTAATCAGAAAAATAGTTTCATCAGGTTCAGCAACAGTTAAGTCTTTTACAGAAACCTATTCAGACCACTGACAGATGATAGGTGATATTTTTTGTTTGTTGTTTTACAGGTGACTACCTGGGTACTTCATATTCTATGAAATAAGCAATTGTTGGGTCATGGAGAAAGAAGCTGCACATTACCTTGTTCCTGCTGCTGTATCTGAGGTCACGAGGATCTCACTGGAGGGAGGTTGTTCTTGCCTGGTAAGAACAGCATGCTCAGTGGAAGAAGCCTCTGTAGTGAATGCAGAACATGAGAAGGTGGACAGTGGTGGTGGCTGAAAAGAGTGGGAGTTTGATACAGAGCCCAGGCCTCAGACACAGCGGAAGACTTCTCCTAAGAGCTGGTAAGGAAACACATGGAGTTTGTGGCAAGCTAATGTCATGGTTTCAAACCCCTGCTAGCAACTAAGCACCATACAGCTGCTCACTCACTCCCACCCCCGGTGGGATGGGGAGAGAATCGGAAGGGTAGAAGTGAGAAAACTCATGGGTTGAGATAAAAACCACTCTAATAGGTAAAGTAAAAGCCGCACGTGCCAGCAAAACAAAACAAGGAGCTCATGCAGTCCTTCCCATGGGCAGTCAGGTGTTCAGCCATCTTGAGGAAAGGAGGTCTCCATCACATGTAATGGTTACTTGGGAAGACAAACGCTATCACTCTGAACATCCCTCCTTTCCTTCTTCCCCCAGTGGTGCTGAGCATGACGTGGTACGGTATGGAATATCCCTTTTGTCAGCTGGGGTCAGCTGTCCTGGCTGCGTCCCCTCCCAACTCCTTGCGCACCCGCAGCCTCCTCGCTGCTGGGGTGGGGTGAGAGGCAGAAAAGGCCTTGGCTCTGTGTAAGCACTGCTCAGCAATAACAAAAGCATCTCTGTATCATCAACACTGTTTTCAGCACAAAACCAAAACATAGCCCCATACTAGCTACTGTGAAGAAGATTAACTCTGCCCCAGCAAAAAACAACACACATAGGAAGCCATTGAATTGCTTAACTGAGCAAAGGAAAGGAAGCTTAGCAAAGGAAGAATTGTAGACGTCTGTTCTTTTGCTTTATTAGTCACTCAACTAAAGACGAAAGCTGAGAACTGAAACACGCTAAAACCATTGTAGTATTCTCTTTCTAAACTATTCATTTCACAGAAGAGACCAAATGTAGGTGTTGCATTCTTCTGGTGTACCTGTTGCTCAGAAAAGCTTTAGGATGGAAGGACAACACTTAAAATCAACACTTGCATGCTGGCAATGTAGCAAATATGATTAATTCATAGAAAATGTGTTTAGAAGTGAGATACATGCTTTAAAGAGACCCAGTTAGAACAGCATTGCGTATAGGTTGAGCTCTAGTTTCAGAACTGTGGAAGAAGCAGCTCCTTGTTTACCACTCAACCAAGGACACACTTGACCAGAAACAGATCCTCTTCTCTGAATGATATTAAGGGTAACTTTATGGGTTATTTTATTTAAATGTAAGTGAAAGTTTTGGTATAAGATTTGGAGAGTAAGCCACTGTTGGAAAAGGTTCTGTGTCCTCTGTAAGAGTATGCCCTGGTGGAGGCTAGTGCTTATCAAAATGTTAGTTTTTCTCTTTATAAGTAAATAAAAATTCTGTTTTCTCAGTAGACAAAAAATGTATTTTGCAGGCTAAGCAAACTTTACCAGAAAGTCTTAGTTAAGCAGCAATGGCTAGGTGAACCTAAAGCAGGTAGATAAACCTTCTGTTAGCTGGTATGGAGAGGAACATAGACATGATCTTCGCCATTATTCTGTGTACTGAAATAGGTTCGGAATTTCAGGTGGTTTTTTCCTGACAAAGTTAATAGACTAACATGAGTTTTTGCGATACAGAAAATATTTTGCAACTTTGAATTTTTCAGGCTGTGCGACATCAATGCTTCCTGTAAGTTCATAGTTACTATATTCAAACTGAAATAGTTGCTAGACCAATGAATCAACACATATCGATTAAAGCCTACTTAAACTTCTGTTTTGGTATTCATCTTCATATAGATCCACACTTGTTTCATTTTTGGCAAGCATAGTTCTGCAGCAATTTAAATCTAGAATATTTATGAAAGCAACATTGACCAACTGAACAAAAAAAGGTATATCTGTCTTAGGAAAAGTTAATTTTAGATCAAAATGTACAGTATATACTGTCAGTTTATCAGGTCAGACCGGGTGGCAAGGTCATTAGGAATGGGTCCGAAAGAAGTAAAATAGAAGAACAGCAGCAATAGGTGATGAATAGATCTGCAAACCACAGCAGACAAATAAGCAAAACCATGAAACAAAGTCTTCGGGCTTTGTGATAAGACAGTATCACTACAAGTATTTCATTATTAGTTAGAGAGTGGGATAGAATTTATTTAGATATTCAGGGTCTCCTGCATTGAAAATGTGAATCACAGTAACTGTAAATCTGTGCTTTACAGTAAGTTTCATGAAGAGCTGACAAGGGGGTCTCTAAATGGTACAGCATAAAGGAAAGGAGGAGATGAAAAACTGTGATACAGATGACTCTTTTTAGAGAGACCAGAAAAATCACAGTAATCCATATTACAGAGCAAAATACAAATGCTACAGAGGATTGGAAAACACTGGGGAAATTTAATTCAACCACTTATTGCTTCAGTAGAGAAATAATAATGATTCATTATATTAATTCCTTTGATGTATTAGGATGTTTAAGGTTTAGGAAGTGAGATTCAGTATCTCTAGATACTACCATGAGTATTTTTTGGGTAGCCAATTTAGGTTTACCATCGTGTTTAATGACTGGATCCCAGAGATCACTGAGATGGTAACAGGCATTGATCAGACCTCATAAGCTTACAGTATAGTATCTGTGCTATAGGAGCATTTCACCTTAGGTGGAGTCTTCAGGGGCTCTTAGAATACAGATAACAAAAAATCATTAACCAGAAACACAGTGAAATACAATGTGGCATTGGAATTGCAAGTATTATAGACAGACATATTAAAATCATTAAGTGATAAAGAAGCAAAGCATGTTAAATTACCAAGACTTATTAAAAAATACTTAGAAGTAAATATATTCATTAATACAGATTTTAAACTGGACAAGATTGTCAGCTTTAAATTACACTACATTTTCAGAAATAGAATAGTGAGACATTTACACAAACGCTTTGGTACACAACACTCAGCTCTTAATTACCTTTAGAGACATTTTCTATTATGATTATTAAAATTTTAATCTATACCTTTGCAAACTCAGCATATTGTCTTGATTAATTGATTTAATTAATTAATATTACATGCTATATATGTACAGTCCAAAGCAGTGTTACAATTATACCTATGATTACTTTTTCTCTATATTATTTTAGAAGAGAACATGAGAGATTTCTTATTTAAAACTTTGGGATCCTTCTACCAGACTGTCATGCTCAGCCTCATAAAATATTTTCTAGCAAAAAAATGCAAAATCATTGTTAGTGATCTTTAGGTACCATTGTGATTCACATTTGAGTAACTAGCTTTTCTTGGGTAGAAGCCATATCTTTGTTCATTAAAATTAATGCTCAGCAGTGGTTTATGATCCTCTGGTTTTATTTCTGTGCCAGACAGAAGAATATTTCTGTGCCAGACAGAAGAATTTTCCTGTCATAGGGAGGAAAGATAAATCTTTCCAAGATTTTTCACTGTGATGTATATCAAGAAAGAGATTCGATTACTTGAACTGTACTCAGATAGTTTTCCTAAATCCTCTTTAGAGCTCTAATTCTGCCTAACTTGTGTCAGGATTTTCTGAACTGTAGCATTTAATAGAACATCATAAATATTGAAAGATATTATTCAGAAACATTTAGCCATTTCCAAGTGAAGTTTCACTTCAAACAAGATTGTTAACTTCATTATTTATGTTTTGTTAGGATTCATACTAAAAAAAACCCCCAAAGTTAATTTGAATTTTGACCCAAACAGGCTGTTGCTGGGCATCACAAAAATGAATAAGGGGTTAAATTTCTTAAATTATTAAGTAATTTATTAAGATTAAGTCCCAAGACAAAAGAATGCACTGGGAGTCAAGTAACTGCTCAAGCAACTCATTTTAAATTGTGAATTTTGAATATTCTCAGTGAAGAAATTGGAGTGAACTGTCTACAAAAGTTATGTCTACAAAAGATTCATCACACAATCAACAAAATATTTTGGTAATGGTTTGGAATATGTTTACGGGCCTAATACTAAAGGTCTACCTTTGCTGAATATGTATTTTCCATTAATATTTAGTCCAAATCTGCCTGTGAGCAGCTTGAGTGGAGATACACCAATGATGTCATTACATGTAGGGGCTAGAAGTGCTTATTTTTGACCAGCCAAATTTGGATATTCTGCATTGAAATCAATTTGACCCATACTTGTAGATACCTCATATTTTGTATTATTTTCCATTGTCTTAGTTACATGCTGAGAGAGAAGAGCAAAAGGATAGATAAACATGCCAATAAAAGGAGACAAGTAAGCTATTATCCATCCCTTTGACTGTTTACACTGAATAAGACAGGAATTAGTATTCCAGGCTTGTGGCTCTACCTCTTGGCTCTTAGACTTTTAAATGCAGTTGCTAATAATCTCCATGCATTCATGCATGCTGACAGATATGCCACAACACTTTAATCAGCGTTGGCTACAAGGCTAATAAAGGTGAGTAATAAAATAAAATTCTGTAGGGGCTCCCTCTTTACAGACAATATCAAGCCCTATGAACTTTTAATGCCTACCCTGTCTATTTAGATAGTCAGGGCTCAAAGCCTGTATTAAAATAGCAAGGAATGCTTATTCTGAAGTGTTTGAAAATATTGCAAATTACACTGTAGTATTGGCTTACTCCAAACTAATCTTATCCCTACTGACCTTTGCAGAAATACTTCTCTTTCATTTGGCAGCTTCATTTCCCTTCTTTCCTTGTGTCTTATTCCCCTGTCCTTTTACCTGTAGTTTATTTAGTCATCAGGAATTGGTGTGATGGGGCTGCTGCTTTTTAACTATGTAGCTGATAGGTTTGTTGTGTTCACACAGAAGCAAATACCTACTTCTCATTCCATTTCCATTGCAGCTTCATTTTCGTCTCAATATTGTATTCCTCAGGAGCTGCACAATAAATTTCTTTTCAGGAAAGCAATGAATGTATTTACTCTTTGCTTTACCTCTGTACAGGGTACTGTGGATTTTCCTGTCCTTTATTTTCCTGTACATTTTATAAAAAAGCTAAATTCATCAGGAGCTAAAAATAAATGCAACAATGAGTCAAGAAATAAAGGTGTACACATGCATTTGCAATAAAGGTATTTCATTAGCATTATTTATTAGAAATAGATATAATAGAGTACAATAGCAGTGCAAAAATTAGTAAGCCCACTGGAAAGCTAAATCTTCTTACAATGAAAGATGGATATATCTTGTATTCTTTAAGATCACCAAGCTTCTGTCAGGTCTAATTCTAGCCTGGTTTTTGATATAAGTTTCCAGAATTCATAGTAGAAATTGGATCTTTTTACAGTCATGAAGAAAAAAGTGAACCTGGAGTAGTCTGACAGAATGAGTGCATTTAACTATGCAACTGCTATTTCATTTCAAACCACATAAAATATAATGCCCAGACATTGATCTGCACCATCCTGTTGTTTCTTCTCAGAGTCTCCACTCACAGGACCAGGAGATAATGGATTCTTGTTTCCAGGCTCCCATGCTAATCCAGCAGTCAATGGGCTTGCCAGACTTCTGTAAATCTGTGGCAAAAGCAGTCTGGCATTGACATGTCCGTTGTAGCTATTGTTATTTAGGTAGATTGTGAGTTTATAGATTATCTGCTTCATTCATCTGTAATGACATTATAATTGTATTCTGAATGTAATTCATTCCAGTTGTGCCAGAGCCACTGACAGGACACATCTTCTCTTATGGTGGCACTAAATGCATTGCACTGGGGGATTGCTGGATCTTTTCTACCAGATCCTGAGTTTTTACCCTTGGCATTTCAGCTGAAATATTCTCAGGATGTCCCAGAGATCCTGTGGGTAGACAGAGAGCCCCAGAACATCCTTGTACTGACCATACTGCAGGGTGCTTGTCCTGCCTTCATAGCCAGAGATACGTGTGTTATCTGCCATGTTAACAAATATCAGACAGTTCTAGAAATGTCAGCAGTATAAACTGAAAGACAAGACATTAAAAAACAAAAAACATAGAAAAACCTAAACCATAACAGCAATAAACCATACAAAACAAGAGGTCTTAATTTTTTTTTTTAATTTGAGATCTACTGCTTCATATTACTGCATACAGCTTTTCACTGTCTCAGCCACTGTGCTGTCCTATAGGCCAGAGATAATGGATAATCACATCTAAGCAATAAATCTCAAAATTCTAAAATCAAAACAAGACTAGCAACAAGGCACAAACCAAATACTTATGTTGAAATATGTCATCCAGATGCTTTAAAGAGTAAAGCTATGATCTATTCAAGGACTTCCGAGAGAAAAACAAGACCAAATTTGTTGATTACAGTATTTGTTCAGACTGTGTTTGTTCAAGTTTGGTACTAATTCTCTTCCTTTCATTTAAGATTAAGAAAAAAAAGAATTGGATAAAATTAATTTCTGTGTGGAGGACCAGCAAAGTGACTATTTTACTTATGTCCTATTTTCAGGGCTAAAGAAGGATTTAAATGATGCCTAAGTTTTTGTGAAAGTCATTAGCAAAGGTAAGAGTCTTTTCCAGCAGAGTAACACAAGAAAAAAATAGAGTATTTTCATATCCATATATTATAAATGTTGAAAAATGTTTCTAGAAGGACTACTTGCACACACAAGGTTGTATCCTTTTTTCCTTTCTAACTGTTTTCAAAATGCTTGATTTTTTTCTGATAGCTTTTACGCTTTGTTCCTAAAAGAAAATCACATACAGTCAGTTATCCTTACAGAGAAAGCCTTATGTTTTGTAATAATATGCCCAATTTACTGTACTATTTTTGCAATCTTGCCAGTGTTTAAGACTTCACTATTCATCACAAAGTCAAATCCAATTTTTTCACTGCTTGATTTCTTCACTAGTACTACAATTAACATGTCCTTAGTTCTGTTCTTACATGTCTTCCTTTTTATCAACATCTGGCAAGCCTATTGCTTTTGTGGTACTACAGTTCTGCAAACATTTACAGTGAAGTATTTTAAACGTATCTGGGTGAGAACTCTAGATATAGAAATAGAATAATTCTTCGTTACTGTAGCACTTTCCTTTTGTTCTTACTTGACTTCAACACAATTCTTTCCACTAAGGAATCTCTACCGCTTGTTTGGCATCAGCATCTCCAGTTGGAACTCCTGCTTTACGGTCTGTTACTGCAAAACTGTGCTGTGCAAGAGTTATACTTGGTACTCTTTTGAAGTGGTCTCTGAGGTTTACAGTATAAATACAAAACTGGATTATATCAATCCTGTAATGTAATATTTGTTGAATAACAAAGATGGTATTATTCCATGGTTGTCCTGTAAAAAGTTAACACTTTCACCATCAGGTTACCAATGATTTTGTGTTCAGGGTTCAATGGCATAATTCTCAACAAACTTTAACATTAAAATTTGGTCACAGTTAAACCACAACTGCACCTTATCTCTGAGAAGGATAATGCACTGGCTGAGATACGGGCTGACATATGTATTATTTTTTTACATTTAGGACATGTCTTTGTCACATCAGTACCAGAGCCTCAGTGTGAATTCAAGTTTGTGATTTGCAATAAGTTGACCTGGAACTCTCTGCAGTTGTTCACTGTACCCAGCTGGGTGTGCACACTCAGGCTGGTCAATACATTTTTTTGTGCCTCAAGTACGCTGTGGAATGGGGATTGTGTGGTCTTTCTTAAATAATCTTGTCTCTTCTCTATTTACATTTCAAGTCCTGCATTTGTTTATGGTCTCCAGGTGCTACCGAAATACAGCTAAACAACAACAACAAACTACTTACAGTTCTAAGTCTGCAATGCATCTTCCCCAATTTATTAGCTGCCAGGAAACTTGTTTGTCGTGTATGTGTAGCAACTGCATGGTTGCTCAGACAGCTAGCAATGAATGCTTTGCATATTTATAAAAGTTAGTATAGTTTAAACGTCATAGATGATCCTACTCATGTAAGATATTATCCATCAACATCAACAAAAGCTCTAAAGTCCTTGGCTAATAAAAATCTTTATTAATATTATTTCTTAGTTTTTTCCACTCAGTGTTCATTGCTTTGAAATTACTTTGACATAACGTAATTGTACGTCTTTCATTACAACCGTTTTTTACGTTTTCTATCCTTTTACTCCTGCTTTCAGTTTTTCTTTCCCTTTTTAATGCACAGCAGTAGCCACACATCTATAGCTACATTACTAAGTTGTGTGATGCAATGCAACCGTGTCTGTGTAGCCAAATAGTTGTTGCTGAGAGCTTGATCTACATTATGGCAATTTCAAGCAGGCTTCTTTCAGACTAGTTTTCGTTTGGTTCCATGGACTAAATATTCATTAGTGGTTGCATCTAATGTAGTCCAGGAATACAGCTGAAAGGAATCAGGTTTGTTGTCTCCATGACTGCTCCCATGGTCTGTGGTAAATGAAGACTCCTGGGAGATGGGCTTCAAAAGTGCAGTCATGATTAAAACTAAAGTACTGATGCGTTGCACAAAGTAATGAATGTACAGGATTGTACTTCCTGGTTGCTAGGCAGATTTGTGATGCATTTAAGTGTAATTTTTTTACTGCATAAACTTTGTATTCTAAAGCAGAAAGATCTCAAGGCAGTTCTCCAGCCAAGTTGAAAAGCCACTGGCTCTGAAGTAGTAAAAGACCACACATGCATGTTAGAAGAGAAGGAGCAGGTCCCTAGACTGGTTTTCTTTCCACAGTTACACTGCTGCAGACACTGCCACAGAGATCTGTAAAGAACTGTCTGACAAGTCCATCCGCTCATTGATCATTTCAGCCCGGCAAGGAGGGTAATCAGTCACTAACAGGATGGATTTTGTCGGGCTGATGTTAGCAGGGCAGGGTCTCAGAGCCAGTGTATCTTGCAGATATGCTTAAAACAGACAGAAGAAAACACAGTAGTAATCATGTCAGCTTGTCAGATACCCAGCTCTCACACAAAACAACAAGATCCAAGATGGTCAAAGCTGAGTGACCCAAAAAACTCTTCCGGAAATTGTTGTACATAGCCTGACAGTTATGGACAAGCCCTGCTTTAATGGAATAAAGTCACTGCAGAGGGGAGACTAATGTGAAGAGAAAATTACCATATGAAGACTTTATATTTGATTCTGACACTTTCTTTTCCCATGTAATTATTAACGTGTTTTTAAAAGTGCATTAAAATTTCATTCAGATTAAAATGAAGTATAAGAACAGGAATAGGAGTAATGCATTGAAAGATCCTGTTGACAATCAGTTTTAGGCAGTAACCTTAATCAAGGTTAATGTCATTTCAGTGCCATATCTCAGGTCCTCATTTTGTGTCTTAGGCAAGCCTGGCATTTTTGCTTTTTTTCCAAGTAATCTATTTTATTCGTGAGCTGTGCTGCAGACTAATTATTCAGGCTTATCACATGTTTAAATAGCATCTGTGGTGGAACTTCATAAAATATTTATTAATAAATGTAAAGTACCCAAGATCTAAAAATATTTTTGCATTATTTTATTTATAAGCAACACTATTTTATGTGGACCTTCATACCAGGTTTTCAGTAATTTAAGTACCTGAGTTTTTTACTCTTGCTATAGAAAAATCTGTGGGAAGTAATTCTATTGCTAAGAATCACAACAAATAGTTCATATTTTTTTATCTCTGCAAGAAGCCATTTCGCTGTGCATGCGTACATTACATTGTATTAATTCTAGCTCATTAGATGTGTTTTATTACAGCATGATTTCCAATATAAGCCTCCTGATTCTGCTGCATAATACATCCTACTTGACTTGATAATCTATTTGACTGCACATTGAAGTGCCCTGCTGATGTTATGTAGTCTTACATCCTTAATACTTTTAGCTGGCCATTGATACTTTCATAGAATCATAGAATCATAGAATGGTAGGGGTTGGAAGGGACCTCTAGAGATCATCTAGTCCAACCCCAAAACGAAGGATGAAGCTGGAGCTATTTTGCAGGATGTACGTGGACCATGCCCTCCCAAAGGCTCCTTTCCCGAATGTAGATGCAACCCAGATATGCATGGTTTGATCCTTTGCTTAAGGAGAGGGTGCCTATGAAAGTTTTCAAGCATTTCAGTCGTTGAAGATCAGGGTCTAGATTTGCAGTCTCCTTTTCTGGCAAAAATTCAAGTCTTCCATTCAGAATGCTGATCAGCCAGATTTTATTAGGTGAGTCATCCTAATTATGCAAGTGACCTTACTGACTGTGTCACGTGGCTATGCAATTTAAAAAAAGATTAAAAGATTTGGTCATACATTGGGAGAGGGTAAAGAAATTGCTGCATTTAATTGAAAATGCAGGAAACACTGGAACAATAGAATGTTGTAGCTTTTGCATCTAAAGCAGACTATAAGAAAATTGATTCGTTATTCACCAGATTTTCTAGGAGTAAAATAATTTATGGATTTCATTTATTCATTTTCACTATGTAGTATGGGGTTTGGAAGCAGCACCATCAAGTCGATGGAAAGGCAGAGTTAGGTCACTTTTAGTTCCATTTTCAGAGCAGGACAAAATAAAATTAACAGTTGTGTTTGCTTTACTGTAGGCAAAAATTTGATTATCGGCCAGAACGGATAACTAATGTGTTTTGTGTACAAATACGATTAACATTATACTTATATTTCACTCTGTTTGAGTTGTACAGGTAGTTATCATGTTCTGTGTTAGACACAAATGTCTTGAGTATTGACCAAGTACTATCACATGTCTTTGACCAGGCCAGACCAGCGAGTTACAGGTTTGCTATCAGGTAATTCACGTTAAAGAAAGTCTCACCTTATGCAAAAGGGGATTTTGCAAGGTGATGTACTGTAGAAAAAAGGCACCTTCCATCAATTTCTAGTAATCCTTTTTTTGACTAGCTATTAATATTAATTAAGTTTTTTTGGAGCTGCATATTTTGTTGAATGGAAGTTACCCCACAAGACTGAAATGGGTTATATTCCTAGATAAATATGTTGGGGATAAGGTTTTTTGGGGCCTTAAGCAGGAGTGGGAGTAATGGGTGAGGCAAAAATATACAGAGGGTCATAATCTTCTATAGCCATCTGATTTATTCTTTTTTAATCACGGTACATTCTGATCATAGCTTTGACTTTACTCATCTTTGCTGTTTTCTACTGCATATCAAAAACTTTTGTCTGTTCTAAAAAAATACTAAGCAATGGTACTAAGCTGCTCATCTGCTAAAAGCTACCCATATTTATCCACCTCTGTTGTTTACTGTCGTTAATAGCAATTACATTTCACAATCTGACCTTGAAATGGCAGTTTGTGTGCATGAATTCTCCCTCCTTGTAACAAACATATAAACACATACTATTTGTGAACACAAACATTAAATCAAAAATCTCTAATTTACTACTGAAAAATACAAGTGTGAAGAAAGAGTGCTTAACTGTATTGGAAATGTTCGTGTAAAATATGTTTTTTCATTTTAAATTTTGCAAATAACATCTGCATCCTGACGCTTTTCTGCCCCCTTGGTAGCACAAAAAATAGCAAGTGCAACTGCACAGTTAGAACAGAGGCATTGTGTGATTGTAGTGCTGTTCCATAACAAGAATAATAGAATAAACACTAGGAATTCTGTTTTCTAATAAAAACGAATATGCAGTTGGCTCACTATAAAAAATTATTTGATGTAGCTATAGGAATTAACTGGAGACCATTCAGTGCAAAACTGTTGTGCCTCCCACTTGGTAGTTGATTTTAGGAATATATTCTATGTAAAGCTCTGTGTTCAACTGAGAATCTCTTTTCTGTTTCCCTCCTCCTCTGAGCACAAAGAGAGTTATAGTGTTGAATATGGAGAAACGATGCTTTGTCTGTCCTACAGGTGGCCGTGTTTTTGGGATGAGTGAATATGGCCCAGGGACATTGTTCATTAGAACACCTAGGGATCCATCAAGATAAAAGTCACTATAGATTAACTTATGTTGGAATTCTGTACCACATCTAAGTCTGTATTTTCTGAGGAGTATTGATAATGTTTCTCCTTACAGTAAGCACATTAGATCTTCAAGCACTGATGTGAAAGAAACATAGCTTATAAGTACTTAGATCCTCTTTTACCAGCTTTCTCTAGGGGGACATGCATTTTTCTTATCATAATGAGGTCCATAAAGAAGAAAAATGATGTGATCTGGTATAGATAGGGAGTCACACTACAGTAACTTTTCATCAGAATTAGAGTAGTTACAGACTACTATATTATAGCAGTGGTGGGTAACTCTGATACTGTTAAGAGCCAGTTGCCAACATTTCTGTTATAAACCCCATTTTTCAGGAGTTTATAACTCCTCTGGAAATTCCACTTGAGGTGAAGCTTAGTTTAGAAAGACTAAGTGAGGGAGTGATCTGTTGAAAATGAAATAGAGGGGCAAATAAAAGAAATCCATGCATTTTCTGGTGAACCATTTTTCCCGTTTTATTTCCTTTACCTTAGTATGGTTGCTTTAGTTTTAGTATAAAGGACTTGCAAACAGAGTTTTCAAAAACACTTCAATGCTGATACTGAAGTGATTAGTTTGAATCCAGCCTCAGCTCCAATGGGCAGTTTTACAAAGCACCCTTAACTTGTTACAGAAATACCAGACTCCCCTGGACAGTCTGTTAACAAAAGAAAAAAAGGGGGATGGAGGGTGGGGGAGAACTTCCAAAACAGAATAGAACTAAAATGAAATGGAGATGATTCCTTTGGTCTTTCTGGCTCAGTCAACTTCTCCTGGTTCATCTCAGCTCCGATCTGTTTCTTCATAGAGCTCCACTATACACCGAGTTTCGGTGGGGTGTACAGCATAGAGCATTTCTAAGACACTCAATCCATCATTGCCAGGCAGAAGTGAAATCTGTGCAGACAATAGTCATTAAATAGACTTTACAAAATATTAATGGTAATTCAATAAGTGTAATTTTTAACTTTGAAGAGAGTGCCTTATCCTGGCATTATAGGGCAATGAAGATGCTGCTTTTCCAACAGGACATTAAACTAATAGCCACTTGTAGGCACTGGACTTTTCATTGAACTCTTATTCTAAGAACCTGACTGTTAGCCTTAGTGTCATAGCCAAATTTCATGTCAAGTGATTATTAGCACTAACAAGCAGTGAGTGAACAGTTCAAAAATAAAGCTGTGAGTTTTATTTAAATTTCAAAGCAAATTTATGATTGCTTTTATGACCTTTTTGAATAAATCTCTAGAAGCATCCTTGCACTCAAACTTTATTAGAATGCCTGTTAAGTGTCAAACTGTAAACTTTAATGTTTTGTAAGATTTAACTTCTATTTGCAATGTATCTTCTGGTGTAATTTGCAGCTTTGCTAAAAGTAGGATCAATTATTGCAAACCAGTGAAAAATATTGGGCTTGAAAATAGGTGAAATTTGCCTATGTGATTGTTTGTTACAAATTATCCACCAGCTCTAATAGCTGTCTACTTACCTAGAATTTCTCTAGCATTAATTTTACATGATATTTTCTGTCATGCAAACAGTTGTTATTTTCACTCTAGAGGAGGCAGCATCGTGGTGGGGAATGTAGGTCCTCAGTTGCTCAAGGGCATTGTAACCCAGTTTTACATTCTTAACTAATCATCAATATGATTATATGAGAAATATAGAAATAAGGAAATATAGAAAAAATTGTCTACATATTTTATTCACATGCAAAATGTAAAGGATGGGAAAGGTATCTTCAAAATGTTCAGCTTTCTTGTGCTGTTGAACATTCCTGATCCCTTGCCTTTACATTTTGGATTTCTGTCTTTCAAGTATTAACACTTCTTTATTACCAGCAGCATAGGTTAACACTGGGACTGTGTGAGATTCACTGAAGCAAGCTGGTTGTGCCTTTTCAGAACAAGCTTAAATCACTAACTGAATTTTCTGTCTGTACATCTGACTACTGGAAATCAGATCTTCCACTGAAGGATGGTACAACAACCTGAAAGGAGGTTGTAGTGAGGTGAGTGTCAGTCTCTTTTCCCAAGTAACAAGTGATAGGACAAGAGGAAATGGCCTCAAGTTTTGCCAGGGAAGGTTTAGATGGATATTAGGAGAAAATTCTTCACTGAAAGGGTTATCAAGCACTGGAACAGGCTGCCCAGGGAAGTGGTGGAGTCACCATCCCTGGAGGGATTTAGAAGACGTGTAGACGTGGTGCTTAGGGACTTGGTTTAGTGATGGACTTGGCAGTGTTAGGTAATGATTGGACTCAGTGATCTTCAGGGTCTTATCCAACCTAAATGATTCTATGATTCTGTGATTCTGTGATGTAATGCCTGCTCCAGAGAATAATGAGGTGTCATAGAAGACGGCCACTTAGTGTTTGCTTTGATAATCTTCCATCTTCTGGCAACATGATGATGTTTCTTTAGCCTGATTTCCCACCAATCTCTGTTGACAGCATCCTTCACCTGAGAGATTTGATTCTGGGTCCATCCATTTCTCTCAGTGCACAAAAACCATACATACAACTCATTCCTCTTGCAGACTGTGCTTTCTTTGCCATTCCTGAAACTGAACTTGTATCTTTCCACTGTACCAAGCAGTTATTTTTTCTGCATTTTTTTATTTATTTAATTTACAATTGAAATTAATGCAAGGTAAAAAAGAACGTGCATCAACAAGATGAACAATCGTTTTAGTCGTGTTGTTTTATGCATATTTTATATTGTTGTTTGCCACTTCTTGACTGTGGCTTGAATGAAGAAACAGATGAATCCTCATCTCAAATTTTTCCTCTCCTTGTTTTTTATGATTCTCTGTTCTTTCCAGGACAGTAAGGGGGACTAATTAATTGCTCAACTTCTTTGCTGAATATTCAAACAGTTACTCACAGTATACCTGGAAGAACAAGTATCTCATCATTACTACATTTTTTTTTTTACTTTTTTGTGTGTGTGTGCTCCTTGTAGGTAGAGAGACACGAAAAGGCAGAGATTTTTATTTTATTTTATTTTTTACACACATCTTGAGTTTGACACAAAGAATTAAGAATGTGAAATGCAAGGGCAGGTTATTTTCTCTGAGAGTTAGGGAGCTATAGGATATTTTATGATTATCAAATTCACATCTCATTGCTTCCTGGCTGTTATGACGACACAAGATGGTTGTTGTTTGTTATTCAAGGGCAAGAATGTATTTACAATCTCTTCCCTAGATTTCCTTCATAAACTAAAAATCTTCTTCTTTTCTGAAACAGCCACTTAGAAATCTAGATTATTGCTGGTACCTTGCCAATTGAACCAGAATAAAAACTGATATTGCCATTAACACAGTAATTTCAGCCTCCAATTTGATAAGCAGTTTATGTTGCTCAAGTTCTGAAAAATAAAACCAGCTCTGTGTAGGTGGAAAAAAGCTTTTGATAAAACTCTTCTAGCTAAGGGAGAAGTTTCTGAACATGCTTTCAATCAAATCAGAATGAACAAAATTTTTTTTTATGACTTTGTGGTTTGAGTGATATATCAAACCATATAAAGCAATAGTAATCTCTGACATAAATAAGAACAATTGCTTTAGGGAGGAGAATTTACTGAATAAACCCAAGTGGTAAAATCTACAGAAAAATTAACCAAACAGGTTGTTCTACCATGTCATATAATCTGTACGAATAAAATGCCTGCTTTCAAAGATAATTGCATCTATAAAGAAAAAAAATAAATAACCTTTTCTTTGATTTAGAATAGAAATATAGTCCTGGTTGAATGCTATGAGCAGATTTAAGTCTATGAGACTATGTTTAAATACTTACTCGGGCTCCAATTCTAGATTGAAATCTCATCCTTTTATGTTGGGAGACTTGAGAAACTGCCAGAACAAAAGGATTGAAATAAGTTTTGTTTTCCTATTTCTGCAACTCCTCGATGGGGTAATATTATCAGCAGAGATAATAACACCTTTAGATGACTTGGAATTTATTTGGTTCACAAATCATATGGGAAGATTGACAGCATCTTAAACAGCAGCAGTCACTGAGGATGTGGCTTGAGTATTGACAGAAGTGATTTTTGAAATAATGAAGAAGATTACATGATTAAGTTTCCTGAAGCATACATTGCCTGCCGTGTGCACTTACTGTGTATTGTCACCGTTCTGAGTCACAGAAGAGCTTCACTTATTTTCAGAAGCAAGATCAATAGGTTTAGGGGATTTGCGCTCAAAGCTTGCCTGTGGCTTCTTGTTAAGCGTGTCATGTGCTTTATAGCTGATTTTGCCTGGCTTTTTGCACCGTTCCGTGGTATTAATCACCTAAATAATATTCCTACATTCTGATGTTTTGGCCAGTTTTTTCTATTAGTAGTCTAAAAAATAAGGTATTTAAAAAGGAGTCAGAAGTCAGACTCTGAAATTCATGTTTATAATTTTAAATAATAGCCTGCTTCTCAGAAATTCTGAGTACTCTTCAACTTTCATAGCAACTGGTGATGCTCATAATTTTATTTTTCCTTATTAGAAAAGTTGTTTGACTGTAGCTGTTCTGCAGGAGACCTATTGCCTTTGTGTGTCAAACATTATACACAGAGAAGTCTGCACAGCCAGATGGATAATGTAGTTTGGCAGACACATCAAGTCAGATATGCAGAAGACAGCTTAGCTGGCTCCTTGCAGGTCAGCTAACAGCCCATCAGAACTCATTGGGTAAGCAGATGATTGTGCAAGCCAGATGTATTTTGCAAGACATGATTTGCATGAAATAGTGTCCTACAGTTTAATGGGCTTCCATTGAAGTGTGGAGTTTAGACATTTTATCCCTAGTCTTTACTGTCACTGGTCTAATGGATTGGTATAAAGTCACAACAAAAAGAAGTGATTATTGAATAGGCTGAGGAATCAAGTTCTTTGCAGAGCTATACACAAAGCACACAAAATGCCGACTTTGAATGATCACACATAACATTTCATTGCCTCAGTTCAACAGCAAGCAAATACTGCTCTTTATCTTACCTACTTTAATCCAATTTATAACTTCTATTCTATATCTGCTCCTTTTTTGTAGACAGAGGCTGTTGAGACATACAGCTGGATAATTGAGAACAGTTACTACACATACAGGGCTTTGTATAAGGGGAGAAAGGGTCAACTAGACCCGGAGAAATACACATGGGTAGGCCTCCATCCCTATAGATAGTGAAAGAGAGAGAAAAAAGGAGGAATTTTGTTACTTCTGTGGTATATTTTTTGAAAGTTTCCAGTTGAGGAGTTTAGAAAAAAGATGCAGCATACCTGTAGCTTTGCAATTGAGTAGTTCATTAGAGAGCTAATTAGATGAAGTGCTTGATCAGTGACGGGTAAAATGTCAGAACTTATCTGAGCACTGGTTCAAGAATAGGCTTATCTTTTTTCTAGGATAGAACAGAAATAGACTCCAAAAGCAGAAATATCTGTTTCTCAGGAGAATTTGGCTTGGGAAATCCAATATTAAAGAAAAGCACTTAACTCAAGTTTATTGTTTTGGAGCTGAATTAGTGGACATGGAAGAGAAGACTATCAGGAGTAGTCAACATGGATTCACCAAGGGAAAATCCTGCTTGACCAATCTCATAGACTTCTATGATGGCATGACTGGCTGGGTAGACAAGGGGAGAGCAGCAGATGTTTTCTACCTTGATTTCAGCAAGGCTTTTGACACTGTCTCCCACAAGATCCTCATGGGCAAGCTTAGGAAGTGTGGGCTAGATGAGTGGACAGTGAGGTGGGTGAAGAACTGGCTGAATGGCAGAGCGCAGAGGGTTGTGATCGGTGGTGT
>VZSC01002246.1:614606-627731 GCA_013398225.1 Steatornis caripensis | reverse complement strand
ATGCTGAGCATGACATCATACAGTATGAAATATCTCTTNCACTACTTGCCATCAGCAGGCAGGTGTTCAGCCATCCCCAGGAAAGCGGAGCTCCATCGTGTGTAACGGTGACTTGGGAAGACAAACGCCATCACTCCAAACGTCCCCCCTTTCCTTCTTCTTCCCCTAGCTTTATATGCTGAGCATGACATCATACAGTATGAAATATCTCTTTGGTCAGCTGGGGTCAGCTGTCCCCGCTGTGTCCCCTCCCAGCTTCTTGTGTACCCCCAGCCTACTCCCTGGTGGGGTGGTATGAGAAGCAGAAAAGGCCTTGACTCTGTGTAAGCACTGCTCAGCAATAATGAGAACATCCCCATATTAGCAACACTGTTTTCAGCACAAATCCAAAGCATAGCTCCATACAAACTATGATGAAGAAAATTAACTCTATCCCAAGCAAAACCAGCACAGCCACCAACTGTCACGTGACCCACAAGTCCTTCTCTGTTTGAAGCAACAGGTCCAGTGGGACACCTTCCCTAGCTGGCTCCCTCACCAGCTGTGTCAGGGAGTTATCTTCTACACACTCCAGGAACTGCCTAGACTGTTTTCTCTCTCCTGTATTGTATTTCCAGCAGACATCTGGTAAGTCAAAATCTCTCACGGGAACAAGGGCTAGCGATTGTGAGACTTCTCCCAGCTCCTTATAGAACATTTCATCTACCTCTTCATCCTAGTTAGGTGGTCTGTAACAGACTCTCACCATTGTATCTATCATCTGCCATGTTGGCCTTTCCCCCTTATTTTTACCCATAAACACTCAACCTTATGTCACCATGATGAAACAACTGGCTATGTGGACGACTGAAAAGTGTTTCACACACTGAATGGTAGAGCATTAAACGAGGACCCTGACAAACCTGAGGACTGAGTCAGCAAAAGCTTCAGGAAGCTGGACATGGAAATGTGCAAAGTTTCACACCTGGTCCAGATTGGCTCCATGCATCCACGCAGCCTGTGGAGTGTCTGGCTGAGGAAAAGGATATGGCAGTTATATTGTGCACTGGGTCTGGATGGGATGGAGTTACCTGGATAACTGGATGAATGCGTTCCTGCCATCAATAAGGCAAACTGACTACTAAATTAATGAGGAGTGTAGCCAGCAGATCCAGCGAAGTTATTATCCCTCCTCTACTCAGAGCTGGAGAGGCTGCACTTGGGACACACTTCTGGGTACTTCAAAATGGACGTGGAAACACAGGAGTAAGTACAAGTTGTCAGTGGACTACAACACATGACCTCCAGAAAGACTTGAGAGAGCTGGGCTTGTTTGCTTTGGTGAAGAGGAGGTTAAAGCATGGACTCTTCAAAAGAATGTCCATATGGACATAAACTCTTGTTACTGTGAGATGACAGAGCAGTGAGCAATGACCAGAAACAGTGGCTTGCCGGGTTCAGAGTAAGCATCAGAAAAACCCTCTCTCAAGGACAGGGTAATGCAGTGCTGGAACAAGATGCAAAGCTGATCTGATCCAGGGTTAGCAGTAGTCCTACTTGAAGTGGACAGATGGACAACATGCCCTCCAAACTTCCTTCCGACCAGTATGTCTATGTTCCTGTGATAAACAAACTAATGAAAATGTTTGCTCATTCTCTTATGAGAGGACACTGTAATATGGTCCAGAGAGAATTTATTCAGAGATTAACTTAATAACTTTCCTAGAAGCACAGAGAATCTCATTTCTTGCTCCTTCTAATATTAAGGAAAAAAACCCCCTGTATTTAGCAGAAATACTTTTATGAACACAGTCTGAATTATGTTCTAGCACATTAGCAAATGAATACAACTGGATACTGAATTCAAGCATTTTTTTTTTCCCTCAAGACACTCTCATGGCAGCCTCGGTTTCAAACATAAGATAAATGCACTTTACTCAATTAGCTGGTTATGAAATTGAAAATTCTACTTAAGTATGAGCTATGTTATTCCTTCAGGCCCACTAAACACATCAGACAAATCTTGACTAGAACAGTGAAAATCCTGTTGCATATGCCTAGCATCAGTTTACAGTTTGACTATAGCATCAGCTGTAATGAAAAGCAAATAAAAAGCTGCTGATTGTAAAAGTATTTGTTTCCCAAACTGTCACAACACATATGTCACAATAAAATGAATTTTTGTGATTTTGGCGAGTTTGATTTTCTTATCAGGAGATCAGAGAACTTTTAAGTTATTCCTTGTATTTTATAAAATAAGGGCATAAACCCTTATGTGATGGTGACCGAGCACTGGTGCAGGTTGCCCAAGAGGTTGTGGAGTCTCCATCCTTGGAGATATTCAAAAGTCATCTGGACATGTTCCTGGGAAACTGGATCTCAGTAGCTCTCCTTGAGCAGGGAGCTTGGACCAGATGACCTCCAGAGGTTCCGTCCAACCTCAACCATTCTGTGATTCTGTGAAGCATTGTTTAACAGACACCAGAATCAGGTTCTGCACTACTGATACTTTGCATATTTTGGACTACGTGAGACTACTTTTAATTTGCTCAGTTTCCCCACCATTCTTTGGTATTTACAACTTATCCTCAGCACTGGAGAGAATGGACTGGTTTATACACAACATTTTGACCGGACCTTCTCCACTGTCTCCACTTCAGAAAGCCGGCGGGACTAATAAAGGACTAGGCACCCATTCTTAGATAATGAACCCACAAGGAATGAGTGTCAGAAGAACCACGGGCCCAAAATTTGCTTTTAAGACACAAAGTACTGATCACAGCAAGACACAGAAGACAAAAGTGGGAAACACTGAGGATATCCTGGAGGAATTAAATTTGCTAGAAGTCATTATTGCTGCTGAGGGGAAATGCATCATAATTTTCCAAAAGAAATGGAGCCATTTGTAATTAAGAGGCACTGCTAAATGTGGTTGTGTTTTGAAAAAGTTGTTCTAACTGTTTGTAACTCACTTGTTTCATTTTCCTCAGAAGTGTGAAGTCCCCACCTGAGAATGGATTTACGTGAAGTGTTAAGCCTCTCCGTGCTCTGACACTGGTAAGGGTGATGCAAATCACTGGTCAAAGTACCCTGGACAGCAGCTACTGTATCCTTGACTGTTCCCAGGACTAACTGCACCAAGATCTCAAAGGGGCAAGGTGAAGGTTGGTTTCCAAGCAAGCATCTTCAGAAAACAGGTAGCTCCCCCACAGTGCAGGCAGAAATTTGCAGGAAAACCAAAAGACCTGAGACCTGCGTTTTGCTGCGTAATGTAACATTAGAAGAGTAGGCGAGATACCTAGGATTGAACATATGAACTGTCTCTCTGGGTGGTCGAGGGCTATTTATGCCCTTCTTCCTCCTCTTGGGGAAGAAGATGTTAAGCTGCAGTTCAGTATATAAAGGGAAAAACAAGATTTGGATAGAGAAAGATGCACAAGAGAGACATAAAGATACCTGTGTGTAATGCACAGGTCTATGCACGTGTCTGTGCAGTTGGTTATGTTGAAACGTTCAGAATTTGATTAAAATATAATTTGACAAGATTTAAAAAGTAGGGTAAGGAAATGGTAAGATGTGGACTTAAGCTCGAACAGACTTAAAACTCTATTTTCAGTACAGCAATTTAATCAAGTTGAAGTTGCCCATGGGCAGCTTTACTGTGTAGAGGCATTGCTTTAGATAAATGCTCCTTAATTCGGGTAGACAAAAATTAAAAAAGATGCTAAAAGGAATCTTTTCAGAAGGGAAATCTTGAGTTATCTCTTATTGTTCTTGGCATAAATGCCATTTCTTCTTTTGTCAGATACTCTGAATAGCTGAGACTCAGCTATTTTTATTAAGGAATATACAGCATTTACAACTAAAGTAAAAATAAGAAAAAAAGTCTCTCATGTCTTGTGAGTTTGAGTTTTCCTATGTTCCTTGAACTGAATCCAAAGTTTCAGCTGTAAACTTTACGCTTTCTTATCACTTCTTTCTCTGTTTGTAAATTGCCCTGCATCAACACTGGCAACACTGGCATCAACACGGAAGGAAACCCTGGCGGTGCTCAGGACCAGCAGGCCCACCACTGGCAGTGCCCTCTATCAGCATGCCCAGCAGATATACCATGAACACAATTTTCTTATGCTGAAACAGATGCATTGGAGATGTCACAGCTCAGAGCTTATTTAACAATTTTGAGGCAATAACAAGGAACAACAAAGAGTATTTTCCCTTCTCCTCAGGAGGAGAGTAAGACTGCCTCTTTGTAGATGACTTACAAGTATCCTGAGAAAGCATGATCTCACATTATTCTTACTTGACAGAAGTTCCCTCCTTTTCTCTGTGTTCCTCAGAAGTTCATTGCTGATGACCCAGGAAGTAGATGGGAAAGCACAGTGAATGTAGATTAAATAGATTAATTAAAATAAATTAATAATTAACAAATGAAGAGTTTCTTCTGAAACTTTTCTTCAGAGGAATTCAGCTGAATTGATGAGAAGTCCTCTTAGATACAAACTTTGGCAGAAGACATGCTCTGAAGGACCATGTGGAAGTCAGCAGGACTGAAACTGGAAAGACTGATTTCTGATTCTGTCCTGGTACCTCTGAGAACTTAGTGAAGTCCAAACAATGGTTTGCTTGGACTCTCCTCCCACTCTGCTTTGGACTTCTCCTGAAAAGGATAAAGTTCTGTGCTGATGAGAGAATTAATCAGAATTCAGAATTTCAATTTGTAAGGCTTAGTTTTTCTTCTGTGTAAGAAAGAATGGAGCCCCTACAGATGTCACAGGGTTTTTTTTTTTTAAATATATGAAAAAGTAGGGTATTCTCTTTGTCTACGTGTTTTCTCTGTGGTACAGTATAGGAAACATGACTGACATTTGTGTAACCCTAGAGGTGACAATACCATTTCACAGTTGTAATATAACATAGAATTTCATTACAAATGTTTTACTGAAACACTCCCATGAAGCCTGTATCTAAACCCATATTCTTAAAAGTTTTTTGATTAGGACAAAGAGACTTGTATTTACCTATCTGTAACAGTAATGCCTGTAAAATCAAGGTACATTCACCTAACTGAAAGGAATGTTTACAAATAGAGCCTATGTGTTGTTAAAATGGAATACTTATGGTCTTGTTACATTTCTCAATAATATTTTGACAAAAAGCAGTCATTTCAATTAGTAATTGTTCATGTTTTCATTACCATGTGTTTAAAGACAGGTAAAGTTTCACATTAATTTCCACAGTTCTCCCTGTGCTGTACTCTTATAGAGTATTAAAAAGAACCAGAGCTGTAGTATTTCTCAACTGGTATGTAATTATTAGGCACTTTTCAAGAATAATTCACTTCATAATTCAGAAATCACACTGAATTCCTACAGCAGTCCTCCTCATGAAACACTGCCATACTTAACTTAATCCCACAGCTGTACTGCTCAGACAACTTAGTCCTGTTTATACTGCGTATTTACCTGGCACCAGTCATTCACAATATTCTGGAGGTGTACCTGCTTTGGTGAGAATGCAAATACTAAAAAAAAGAATGATCTATAAATTGTTGCTAGTGTTAATGCACCTTATATCAATGGTAGTCATTCTAATGTAAAACCAACACTGGCACAAAAAACTGCAGCATGGTGTTACCCATACGATAACTTTAGACAAGAGTCTTGGAGACTTGGGCTTGCATTGCATACTTACAGTGCTGAGTACTTACCCGATACGGAATACCGAAATGAATGATCATTATTAAAACATTCAAGAAATCCTTCTACATGAGTCACAGTTCTGAAATCTTCTTCACTGTACATTTCCTACTTGGCATATGATCAGCTGTAGTCTGTGCTTTCTAGTGTACAACCCCTTTGAATGTTTATGTGCATATATATGCAAGAACTAGGCTGCAATTTCTTAGGCAAAATAACACTGCTTATGAAGAGACATTTTTTGGTTAATTTAGAAGGAGGAAGTGAAAAGAGCTGAAACATGGTCCTCCCGCATGACACAGAAATCAAATACATACTGAAGAAGAACAATCTCTCTCGTTGCTGTTCAAGCAGCATATATATATTCAAGCAATTATAATATTATATATAAAAATACATTTATATAAAAATATATTGATACTGTCATATTAGAAAAGTATATTTACATAAAATATATATTTATATATAAAATACATTTATATATAAAAATAAAATATTCTATATATTCAAGCAATATATATCATATTGCCAGAGAAAAGAGCAATTTATCTTTAATAATGAAGGTAATAGATGTACCACAAAGGGATACACTATCATAAATAATGTCAAATATCACTATCATATAATAAATATCAGTAACATTCATGAAAAGCAAGGTACGAGAAATCAGATGACAGTCAAAACAATATCAAATCACTGCTGAGACTTACCTTAGAATTTTATTGATTGCTGTCTCTTTTTCCAGAAGGTTTCTTGCTCTGATGCTGAAAACAGATTTACGGAGCTATAAAATTAAGAAAAAGACAGTGTACTTTTTAATTGCCATAAAATATAGCATCTGTATGTGACAGACCAATGAAACATTATGTTGCTGAGTGCATGTAAAATTAAACACATAATGTTCTCTATCATAAAGCTATTTTTCAGTCTGTGGCATGGGTGTCCTTTCCCAGGAAAAGGATGATGCAAGAGATCAAAATGATCACATAGAGCAAATTCCTTGAGGAATGTCTAAGATCCTAGCTTTAACTTGCAGCTTTTGGCATCCCTATCCCAATCCCTAGCTATTTCTGGGAAGAAAGAAGCAGACAGTTTTGTTGACTGACACTAATATTATTCCTTTTATCACAGATTTCTTTGCTTCTCCAGTTGGCCAAGTCACACCTTTGTCTTAGTCCTTGCTACTCCTCCTTCACTTTGGATTTTGACTAGGCTGGATCATACTCTGGAGGTGCCTTGACTATACAGAAGAGCCAGCTAATAAAGCTTAGGTGTATCATTTCAGTGCCCAGAGGTAGGTGAGATGAAAGTAGGTCCCTTTTTTTCCCCTCTGATGTAGAGTGAAAAATGTGGTCAGCAAAATGTGCTTGTGCTTGCCTCTGGTCATGAACAGTGTTTTAGGAATATTCTTGTGAATAGGACTTCCTGAACATTAAATGGAAGGAATGAGATACATGAAAAAAACAAGCACTTAATTCTTAAGCAAGTGTTCAACAAACATGGCAAATGAAGGAACAAATCACAGCTGAAGAATTTAGCTGAAAAATTGCACCTGTGATGAACAGAAAGCCTCTGGCGCCTTCTATAAGACTTAACTCTGTCAACTGTCCGGAGATCGTTAGCTTGAAGAAAATGGTTGAGACAGATTTGGGAGCTCCTAGCAATGTGTGCACTGTTTTTGATCAATCTGAAATGGAATCTTTAAGTACATTTCTTTAAAACCCTTTAGTACAAATATCAGATTTGCTTAATTGATCTGTGTCTGATCTAAGGATGTAAGTAATAGATTTCTAAAACACTACCTCAAATCCAGAGCAATTTGACAAATAATTTTGCTAGAACTTCTCTCAAGACTCGGATTGACTCTGATTCACAGTAAGATGTCTTCCTTTGGAGAAAAACAGAAGCCTAGAAAACACCCTAACACTTGTTAATTATGCTGCTGTCCTTAATAAAATGGCTACTGCTTTTTAAGGCACACCTGTAACAGCAAGCTACAATCTCTTTCCTAACCCTTGCCTTTTCAAGCGTGGCCCCTTTAACCTTTCTAAAGTCCTAACAAATCTCTGTACAGCCTGTGGAACCAAGAACACAGGTGATTTGAAAACAACACTATTTTGAGATACTGTGGGTTCTTAAAAAACCTGCAGTTTGAAAACCGAGATGAAGTATGCAACACTTCAGAACATAGTTTGGAAAATAAGGTATTGGAATTTCAGTTAAGATTAAAAAAGTAGTAACACAATTTTTGAATATTTGAATATAAACCAAAAAAGTCTTCCATTGCCTGGATATGGCTAACATAAAAATAAACTAAAAACTACAGTACGAGACAGACCACTACATTAAATATTGTGTAGGGCTAAATATTTCATATATTGAAACATATTTGTGTAGGTTTTAACTCCTTTGTAGTACCTCAGCATAGGTTTAGTGGATTTATCAGCATGGTACCTTATCATGGATTTAGATATAACTGCCAATGGTGAAAGCAATGGCAACTCTTTCACATCTTTTTTCTAAAGTCAGTGAAATTAATGTCGGTGGAATCCCAGATAACTGATTTTTCCCCTTATCAGGATTGCAGAAAGAAACCTCCAAACCACAGGAGTACCTATCCTTTTGCAAGGTGTTAGCTAATAATTTTTTTAGGGCTCAACCAGGAACATCAAACTTACAAGAATAATGAAGGTGGAAAAACAGCTGCTTTGTTTCAGTTGTTTTTTTCTATTATAAATAATTACTTAAGAATAATTGCAATTGCATCAAACCTCAGGGGAAAAACAGTGTGCTGTCTACTAATGTGTTATGTCCATTTATTTCTAATAACAATTCTTTGCTTGTTAAGATCTTAGAAATTGAAAAGAGATTTCAAATGCAGGAAGCATTAATTTCCTTCTAAATTTCCAGTTTTTGCTCACCTAATTTCAGAAAAAAAGCTGAGGCAAATGATTTTTCCTGAAATTGTCTATAGCTCCCTATCTGGCACAGACTACTTCTTTTCGGTGTTTAAAACAGATGTCAAAACACCGTGGCATGAAGCGCGTGGCCCAAGCAAGGAAATTCACCCAGGTCGTCAACAAGAGAACGTGCCCTCGGTGAGTGGGAACGAGGAGTCTACTTTTCAAAGCCTTTACAGGGGGGCTGGCTGCTTGTACTGATACATTTGGTGCTCCCCCAAGCCAAGTGTTAAACCATCTAATGCAAACAAGGAAGAACAACTCAAGAGAAGCTGCCAGCAGGTCTAGGCCAAGGGCTACTTACATCTGGCACATCTCTCTACCAGGGACTGCTGAATCCTTCCTCTAGGTAGCAAGACTAACAAAGAAGGAGGCAGTGTTTTGTTTTGCATAACAGCATACTGCTAAATCCCTTGCATGCCGCAGATGGAAATGGTTTGACCCCCTGTTTTTGATGCCTTCAATGAACACTGTAGTCATCTGCTGGAGATTTGCATGGACAATGCTGCCCTCTGGGATTTGGCCACTGCCAAGCCAGAAGTGCAACATCCCCAGAGGCAGAGAGACAAAGAGAAGCAGTAGGAAGGAGTCCATGCCTGGAGCCATTGAGATGGGGGAGAAAAGACTGGGTTCTAGTTCCTACTCCCAAAGCTGTTCATGAATTTTATCCAGTGATGCTTAAACAAAAAAATGCCTAAGAAATTATGGGAACAGGGAAAGGGACCAGAACACAGGGCACCACACCAGATTATTTGTGCAAAGAGTGCATTTACTTCTCCTGCACGTTTTTTTTCAGGAGGAGTAGCTGTGAAACGCCACACCTGAGGCAGTATGTCCTCGGGCATTGACCATGGCCTGCGCATACCTCATAAATTCAGGCTTAGGTGAAGTTTTGAAGGTTTGTTACCATTCTGCCTGCCTCTGCATTGTGATAGAATTTAGACTGGAGCCAGGTATCCAGTTCTTTAATCCAAGAATACACAAGCATGCTCAAGATCTTATACTTTGGTGCCTAGGGATCTTCGTGGTCCAAAATGGAACTGATAATAAAACTCAGGCACTTGTAAGGTTACAGCTTTTGAAGATGATGGTCCTCATTGCTCTTCAGGACTTAGGAGTCCTCCCTTCGTCAGAACCCTGGTGAATTTATCTCATCAATACCTCAATATACAGAAGAAGCAATACAAGATAATATTTTTAGATACGCACGACTCATCTATTTCTCATATTTAAAGGAGTCAGCAGTCAGTCAGATAGCAACATGCATATGTCAATATGCATGCTAAAGAAGATCAAACCTTACTATAGATTTTTAAAATATCTATCCTTATTTTTATATTAGATAAATCAAGCAAACTGCTTCCCATTTAATTTTCCAAATTTGCATAGCACACTGGCCAAATGCGGTGGAACTGTACAAACAGAAAATGGGGGTGATGATGAGTATTTTGTTTAATAATGCCTAGATGCTGCATGCTGGTGTAGAAAGAGGCTGGCAGTTAAAACTTGTGATACCTGCAGAGTTCTTGAATGGTACACAGGAAATTATTAGCAGTGTTAATGTACAAAAGACATTACTCGATCATATGATGTGGAATTAAATAAGTACAGTAAGCTCTACTGAGGTTATTTTAGGGTATATCTGTTTCACCTGCTGGGTTTTTTATTACAGATTGTGATGTACTGTGAGGACACCCTCAGTGTATCTTTATTAGCCATTATTTATTTATTTACTTCTTTATGCAACCTATAAGTACACTCAGTGCAGAAATAACAGTGCCATATAGCTTTCTGCTATAGAGCATTATTTTTTAGCAGAAGACACTGTCCTGAAATCATCTAACAACATCTGATCACCGTTAAGTACGTTTTCAACAACTCATTTTAAAGAACTCCTGGAGGTTACTTCAATCTGTAAGGAACAGCTGTGACAGGTCAGCAAATTACCGAAAATATTTCCTGGACGAAAAAGTTTTAGATGGAAAGCATGTGCTCCTACGAAACCATGAATAAAGCTCACGTCTTGGTGCCCACATTCCTTTGAGTTTATTTACACAGATGTGCCTGTAGACACAGAATTAGGAAATCTGCGGGCAGTGCTACTTCCACAAGTGCTGGCACCCTTCACTGTTGCTGTTGGCAGGAGAGACTTCAGGCGGACAAAATGACTCAGCCCAGTCAGTGTGAACTCGACCCGAATGCTACATCCTACGAAATCCCATTTGTCCAAAAGGACAAGGGCAAAGCCATAAACCACTGTAACTGTTGTAAAAGAAGCTAAATCACAGAACATTGTTGCTCTGCAAGTGCCACCCACTGCTTTGAAAAGGTACTGCAGGCATTTTAAATGACTTTATTTAGTAGCACGTTTTAAAAATTCCAGGCTTTCTACCCTGGAACAAAGAAAACCCTTGGCATAAGATTAAAAGCAAAGCAACACAAGATGACACCTTTGCTAGCTGACAGGTAATGGCTGTGGACCAGTCCTACGTGTATTGGCACAGCACTCCTGACTTCGGGGGGATCTATGCTAATTTATAACAGCTAAGACACGGCTCGGTGGTTTTAAGTTTGAGAAATGCTGTTCATTGTCAAGGTTTTGATATATTTTCCTAGTGACATGTTTGTGGTGCACAGACCCCAGCAAGCACCGCATAAAGCAATTGTTTTCAACCTGAATTTGACAGAGAATTGTATGCTATCAACGGGTAAAAACTGCGGTGATGTAGTGTATTATTTTTATATCAGACCACTGCAGAGTTGGCAGAAGAGACAAGCATTGGTGGGTGTTCTGTAATGTAAGGTGAGACAAGATGACAAGTAAATAATGAGATATAAATGTCTGAAACATCTGGTTGACAATAGGAAAAAAAAAGTGCATGTAATGTATTTTTCTAAGGCATTTCTTGTGTGCTACAAGAAAATTAGGAATTTTAGCTTAGTGCTGTTAATAGCAATCTTTTATAGGCAACTGCAGGACCATATGGGAATAGTCTTCTGTACCATGCCAGAAATTCTGAGCAAGAAAAAAAGAGTCATCCAAAGCTTCTGTTTTGGTTTGGAATTTGTTGGATGCAAATTGATGGTTTATGTAGACTTGCAGAATGAACAGACTGTTAGGTATTATATTGTTATTTAAACATGCACAGCTTCTAGGGAAAATATGAAGAGTCAGTACAATAGACAATCATAGAATCATAGAATAGTTTGAGTTGGAAGGGACCTTTAAAGGTCATCTAGTCCAAATCCCCTTTAGTGAGCAGGGACACCTTCAAGTAGATCAGGTTGCTCAGAGCCCCGTCCAACCCCACCTTGAATGTTTTCAGTGATGGGGCATCTACCAACTCTCTGGGCAACCTGTTCCACTGTTTCACCACCCTCACTGCAAAAAATTTCTTCCTTGTATCTAGTCTGAATCTACCCTTCTTTAGTTTAAAACCCTTAACCTTTGTCCTATCGCATCAGGCCCTACCAGAAAGTCTGTCTCCCACTTTCTTATAAGCCCCCTTTAAGTACTGAAAGGCCACAACCAGGTCTGCCCAGAGCCTGCTCTTCTTCAAGCTGAACAACCCCAACTCTCTCAGCCTGTCCTCATAGGAGCGGTGCTCAATCTCTCTGATCATTTTGGCAAATCTAACCTTGGATAAGTTTGTTTTCTTTTGTTTCCTATATCTTCTCAGTGCAGAAGCCAGGGAGACCTTGGGAAAAGCTAGTAAAGAGGGCTGGGTAGATTACTCATGGCAGCCAACAGCAAGGTGGAAGTGAGGACTCCCAGAGAAACTGAGGTGGGGTTGTAATACGTTCTGCTGGGTGCACAGTGATGGAGGAGAAGGCTCCACTTCACATCTTGAGTTGGGGATCTTGAAGCTCTAGGGTAGAAGGAACTGCCAGGCAGGGCTGAACTGGGAAAGGAAGAAGACTGATTTGGAGTGAGACTTTAAAGTGGGAGGTAACTTGTGTTAGGGGAACAAGGAAGAACATCACTCCTGCTTGTACAAGCACATGCATACAATTCCCTTCACTAGAACAAAGGGATCACGACTGTATTTAATAAGTTCTTGTGAATAAGTCCTGTGAGCGGGTGAGGGAGACTGAAGGGCTTGGAGAAGGAGATCCAGATTCCTCGGTAGGAGCAGGGAAAGGGAGAGTATAAGGCTCAAATAGAAGAGCTTTCCTGTAACCCAGCACACCCCATTGCCTCTACCTTCACTCCAAACTAATGCATGCTCTTCTCTGTTAAAATACAGGAGCAGTAAAAATTTTTCTGAATTTTGTTTGATTGAAGAAACAGGAACAGTATGATGTGTTTTAATGCATCTTCACAGCCTCTGTATCAAACCCTTAAAATCTTTTAGTGCAAAACTGCTGAAGTAGCAAGCTAATGCCAGAAAGAAGCGCTGAATCACGGCACTTTGAAAATGGCAAAGTATCCAGCCCCTAGCCTCTTTTCTCTCAGAATGGAATTGAAAATTGGTCTTTTCCAGGCA